>JAQMYF010000012.1:42719196-42743285 GCA_030014195.1 Neosilurus mollespiculum | reverse complement strand
TATATATATATATATATATATATATATATATATATAGAGAGAGAGAGAGAGAGAGAGAGAGAGAGAGAGCGAGAGAGCGAGAGAAAGAGAGAATCCACTGGCCTGATGTTGGACCTATAATTTTGAGCATGCTGATAGCAGCATAGCAAACTAGCAGTCATGCAGTAGTAAATGATTAGACTGACTATATAAACTTTGAAGTGCACCAGTAATGGGTTGACGGGGTGAGGGGCTACAATTGAGGTTCAGCAGGGTTGCAATTCATGAGTCCAGCTGGAGGACTATACTATTGGCACCTGGGGATTTCCCTGGAGGGACTATGCTCTGCTGTACCAGACAACACAGAATGTCACAACACAGTTACAGATATTAAAACACAGCAGCAATACACAGACTGGTGACAAAATAAAGGAAAAAGCAGGGTTTATTAGCAATGGTGGTATTTAATCCTTCTGGTGCATATGGATTCTATGCAAAGGCACATTATGGTAATGATTTACAAGTACATGTTAATAAATGGTCTATGATTGTGATAATCCGAGCCTTTTTTTGAATATGACAAGTGAAACAAAGTGAAGGATGATATTTAAACGTCAGTACTAAAGGTTCAATTAATGATTAAAATATTAGAATAAGGTCTGAATGACTAACAGACCACTATGAGAACAGACACTGACCCTGCAGTTTGGTATCATACCGGCCCATATCCAGCTCCTCTTTGTTATCTTGTAGGTCATAGTGCTCCAGACCAGCCAAGTTGCCATTCGTGTCAGACTCCAGCTGCTCCAGGTGGAGAGGTTTCTGACACACAGCCATTCCCTGACTCTCACACTTGTGATAATGTGTGGCTATCAGCAATGAAAGGAGTACATGTTTTAAAAATGTAATATAATCATGTAATAAATATGGTCATAGTGGTATCTCTACAACCAAATCTAAACATTTTAAAAATAATTTTAAACTATTGAACATATTCTATACATTGTCTATATGTCACCCTAATATATAATGTATAATGGACAGTTTTATTTAAATGACATATATTGATGTATATTTTTATCCCAGTGAAGAGCTGTGAATTCTGGGCATTTGAGTGTAGATCCTGACATTCCTGTCTGTTTAATTCCTTAGCCTTGATTTTGGTGACACTATTGCTTTTTCTCAATTAGCTCAATTTCTTTAGTAAATACCCGGAGTACAGAAAACCCCCAAAAAACCACTTGGCTTGCAGCCACTGATCGTTGCGCCTCATGCAAAATGCATGAAGTATGGATTTCATATCTGCCGGATGTAGTGTTCTGCTCCCTGATACACTTGGGAAAAGAGCTGTTAATGAGGGGGCAACTCTCTCCACACCAGTAGCTGTGCTAGTTGTCCAAATGGAGGGTGACATACCAGTCATCAGAGGATGAGGCGATGCAATGTTTTGTGATCCCATACAGGGTGACAGACATTGATTTTGCATGATTTAATGGGACATGTAATCAAAGGAAGGCTGAGCTCAAATGGCTCGACAGTTGTGGCGTGTGGAGATGTCATGTGACCCATGAAGCTCATTGTACAATGAACTTGAACAGCTGAAATAAACTGTTCAAGATGGGTACAGATGATGTGAATCTGGTGTTCCTGTATGTGTCAGTGAGAGAACTTTTCAGATTTTTAGGATTTTGTGCTTCATTTCACCTGTCATTGCTTCACTAAAATAGAAAATCTCCCTAATGGCTGTGTTAAGGGGCTCAGTGCTGTTGGGAGGGAAAGAGACCCGAACCTATTTGCCTTTATCACCAAAATAGCTTTCATGCTTCGTCAGCTAGAGACATCCAGGCAGTATGGGAAAGTATTTATCCAAGATGGCTCAGCAAAACCCAACAAAGCCAACTGTACCAGTAATATTCTCCATCCTTTAACAATGGCAGCAGCACAGCAGACATTTGGATTAAAGTGCTGTAATTGGTTAGCCATATTAGCAAAATCACCTACACTTATTAACACGTTCAAGAGGTGTAACTAAATTGCATGCAACACATAATGTTTGCTGAACAGAGACCCTTCTTTGGCATAAAATTAGGTGCCCCCGTAGAGCACATTAAGTAGATAAAAACTGCACAAACAATTAAGATGTGCTGAGTTGAAGATCCCCAAGCAACATGAAAATGAGTTCATTAGGTACGGATGGGGTAGATCTGGCCCCAACATATTATTTCATTTCACTAACACAGTTCATATACTTACATGTTTCTGACACATCGGGACCAGAATAAAAACGATTATCATGTTGCAAATTGATATATTCTGTTCTTTAAAATAGAAAAGTGGAGAATTCCAAACGCAGTTGCCGTAATGTAAACATGCCCAGGCGGAAAACTTCTCTATCACGAGATAATATTAATAATAATGTCTGGTTTACTTGGAGAAATATTGTCTCTTTTTAGTGGCTTATTATTTTTAATGTGATTATTACTGTTTGATATACATTCTGAATTTTTTCACAGTGATGTCTTATATATAGACACCTGCAAATAAGGAATATTAAAGTCTTGATAGAAAAGTACTCTACCTACGCAAGACTGTTCTGTGCACTCTTAATATCACAGAAAAGTCACTGAAATGCAGTGATCAATTCATCTGAGTGTGGGTTTGGGTTAGTTAACCCTTTTTTTCTCTCACCAGTGTTTTATAATAGCATTGCCACCGTTCACTCTTTACAGCATGTGCTTGCTAACAAGACCTAAACTTTTTGAGAAGGTCACAAGTAATATGTGTAGTAACACCTTTATTATAGGGACAGAGTGTCCTGGACAGGGAAAAACAGTTCTAGTAATAATTACAGGATGAAAGCAATAATATGACATATAGAAATGGGGAGTCTTGTTGGTAGAAAAATATAATTGACACACACACATACACACACACACACACACACACACACTTCAAGTGGAGTCTTATATACTATTATGCAAGGAAATAAATTGTTCAGGAAATGCACGAGTGCAGGGTTTATTAATAATACTTAGGACAAATGTTTCCCTTATTTTAACTTTGGGTAAATTTAATGCAAAATGAATATACTGAATTAGCTCTAAATATTCTATACGTTGCTATAATCGTGTGTGAGTATGCATGAATTCAGATCCATATATTACATTGGTAAAATAATTACTCAGTACATGAGTCACTATGATATGACCGAACATAAACAGCTCATTAAGCATGAAGAGATCATACAGTAGATTATTCTACACAGCACTGGCTCACTTTAATTCAGTTATATCATATCATGTCATTTATTCATAAGTGATAAATCACAACATGATCTAAGACATGAGCATGGAATAGTAGGATGGCAGGATGAAGAGAAAGACAGACAGCCCCTACCTCTCCAGTATCATACGGATTCAGTGCTGGAAGACAGACAGAATTTCTTTCTTTCTATCCTTTTTGAAGCCATTCCACTGACACTTTAGGTCCTATACCACTGGTCCTATATCAGCTCAAGTATCGCCCCTAGATTGAATCAGAAATATAGAGGACTTAGTACTGTTCACAGCTCCTACAATGTTTCATTGAAGCTGGGAGTAAAACAAGGGTGTCATTTCACAGATTGCTGAAAGCCCCTATTGATAGAGTGAAGCATTGTGTTGAAATGTTTGTACCAGGAATCAGAGAGCTGTTGCTAATCTCTGTGATGTCAGGCAGATTAGACTCCATGCTCCAGAGCTGAATACAGTCCCAGGGACTGGCTGGGGATGGGTTCGACTGGTATTTAGGTTGCAGACTTGATTACTGTGCTGATGTAGCATTTCTGATGTTTCAGTAGTTCAGATGATGGGGGAGTTGGCATAGCAGTATGCTCATTATAGAATCATGTAATACTGTCTCATGAATCATGTAGTAATTTCATAGCCTGTGTGGTCTTTTCAGGAGTGAGGAGAGTGGTGTGATCACTCACATCATACAATACAGCACAATTATCCACATCGTCAAAGAATAACCTGTTTACAATCGATATTAAAAGACAAAGTTTATTTCAAATTGTTCAAAAAACACCCACACTGCATACTTGAAATTAAACAAATACATAGGCTCAGGCTCAGGCATTTCTGTGAGTTTGCAGGTTCTCCCGTGCTTACATGGGTTTCCTCAGGGTACCCTGGTTTCTTCCCACAGCCCAAGACATGTACATTAGGCTAACTGGCTGTTCCAAAGTGTCCCTAGGTGTGAGCGTGAATGGTTTTGTGTGTTGGCCCTGCGTTGGTCTGGTGAGCTGCTCAGTGTGCTTCCTGCTTTCGCCCAGTGGCAGCTGAGATAGGCACCAGCCTCTTCACGACCCTTGTAGGAGGATTAAGTGACTCAGCAAAGGATTGAGGGAGTGACCATCCATAACTTTGATGGTGCCCGATCACATACCAGGCATATTAAATAAACATAAAATAAAATACTTTTGGAAAAAAAAAATGGAATTGGCCACAATTTGTTTCTGTGACAATTTGCTTACTCGTGTACCTGAGTGTCAATGACCCCACAACAAGCATAATGATATTACAAAACACTGCCAGGTTTTTTATTCCTCTTAACACTTTATCTCTGACTTTTGCACATTCTATGAATTGGTGTTGTGCTGTAAGTTATCGGGCATGTGCAAGATCATTCCTCTGGTCACGTAGTCTTGTTATTGTTTTTGTAAACATACACAGAAACAAAACAAGATGTAAAAATAGCCATCAGGGATGGCGATACCCCTTAGTCTCCCATCAATTCTTGAGATAGCCCAGAAAAAAATTTATTAGGTCAAGGTCATTTCGACTAGGTCAAAGGTCAAACAGAGACTCTGACAAGCCCGTGCACACCTACATGCCACAGGAAACCTGCATGCAAATCTTTGGAATGATTTGCCCAGCAGTTCTTGAGAATTATTTACAAAGTCAAGGTCATTGTGACAAGGTGAAAGGTCAACCAGAGAAGCAGACAAACGTATGCACACGTGCATACCATATCACATCTGCCTGTAAATTTTCAGAATGATCCACCCAGCAGTTTTGTGAGAAATATCCATGACAAAATTTAAATGTTGACGCGGATGTAGACGTGGATGTGGACACAGGCTATGACAATACCCCAGCAGCCTGATGGCTGAGGGGTAAACAGCTGAATAAGGGATACTAAGCCTGTGAGCTGGGGTGGTTTCACCAGAACCCTTTGTATTCAGCCAAAATGAACTGATATTTGAAGACAAAACACATACACTATTCACTAGTGAAAGGGCACCTTTAAAATTACGGACAGGTAACATGATTTATCTAATTTCAGTGGCATGTGTCATGGTGTGGTTTTATTATGCAGCAGTCAGTGAACAGTCAGTTCTTGAAGTTGATGCACTGGAAGCTGGGAAAATAGGCAAGCATAAGGATCTGAGTGTCTTTGACAAGGGCCACGTTATCATGGCTAGACGACTGTGTCAGAGCATCTCCAAAACCACACGTCAGGTGGGGTGTTCCTGGTGTGCAGTACTTTTTTACCAACCAAAAGTGATAAAAGGAAGGGCAGGCGGTGAACCAGGAACAGATGCGTGGGCAGCTAGGGCTCACTGATGCACATGGGGAAGAAGGATTGCATGGTCTGATCCTACAGAAGAGCACAAATTGATGGAAAGGTTAATGCTGGCTATGACAGGAAGGTGTCAGCACACAATACATTAAAGATTCCTGCATTTTAGGCTGCATAGCTTAATAGACACATAAAAGCTGCAGACACACAATGTGCACATGGTTCACCCATGTCCACTACTAAAAGTCATGATATCAAAACTGGTCTATGAAGCAGTGGACTGCTTGGATCGCATTTTCTTTTACATCATATTGACAACTGGGAGCATGTGTGCCACTTTTGTAGAGATGAGATGGCAACAACAAGGACTTTTTACAAAAAAGGAAAGCTATCGGCTTTGTTTGTTTGTGACTTAAACATTGCTGCAGGTCAAGTAGCCGACACCCCTACATGGCAGAGGCATTCCTTAATGGCAGGATAATGCACCCTGCTATACTTCAAAAACTGTTTGGGAATGGTTCAAGGAAAACTGCCCAAATTCCCTATCAGTGTGATGTGCTGGACAAACAAGTCAAACCATGGAGGCCCCACCTTACAACTTGCAGAACTGCTTGGCAGATACCATAGTTGCTACCCACTGGTTTGCTCCTGCAGTCGCATTTACGGTGGTTTAACATAACATATACTGTATATATATATATATATATATATATATATATATATATATATAATGTTTATATGGCCAGCATGGTGGCGTGGTAATTAGCATGTCTGCCTCGCAGCAAAGTTTGATTGTTGGGCGTGGGTGTTTTTGTTCTTCTTTCCTCTCAAGCACAGGGTTTCCTCCAGCTGCTCTGGTTTCTTCCCATAGTCCAAAGACATGCACATTAGGCTAGCTGGTGTTCCAAATTGACCCTAGATGTGGGTATAAATGGTTGTGTATGTGTTACCCTGCAACATTCTGTTGAGTTGAGCTGTTCAGGGTGCACATGCCTTCACCCAGTGTCAGCTGAAATAGCCACCAGCATCCCTGCACCTGTGAGTAAATATATACACACACACACACACACACACACACACACACACACACACACACACACACCCCTGTACATAAATGTATACATAGATATATATATATATATATATATATATATATATATATATATACAGTATATATACTGAGAGGCATTAAAATGCAACAAGCACAAATTTACATGTTGTATATAAACATGAAAATCTGAAAACAAATTTAACTCATGTGTGGCATAGTTACCAATTTCTCATGAGTAAAAGCCACTCCTTGATTAATACTGGTTCAGTGATCGTGGGATTACTGTGCTGGATTGGCCAGCAAACTCGCCCGACCTGAACCCAGTAGAGAATCTACAGGGCATTGCCAAGAGAAAGACGAGAGACATGAGACCGAAGACCTCAGCAGAGCCACAGGCTGAGAGCATCCTCGCCACGCCGCATTGGCGCAGTAATTCATGCAAAAGGGGCCCAAACCAAGTACTGAGTACATATGCATGATTATACGTTTCAGGGGGCTGACATTGCTGTATTTAAAATCCTTTTTTCAACTGATTTCATGCAATACTCTAAT
Organism: Neosilurus mollespiculum; assembly: GCA_030014195.1. NCBI lineage: Eukaryota > Metazoa > Chordata > Actinopteri > Siluriformes > Plotosidae > Neosilurus > Neosilurus mollespiculum. Next base: position 42,736,138 of record JAQMYF010000012.1, on the reverse strand, counting down.
TTTCTGAGATTTTAGGGGTTTTCATAAGCTGTAAGCCACAATCATCAAAATTATAACAAATAAAGGCTTGAAATATTTCACTTTGCATGTAATGCGTCTATATAATATATTAGTTTCATCATTTAAGGCTGAATTACTGGAATAAATGAACTTTTGCACGACATTTCTAATCTTCCGAGCTCCACCTACAAGTTTACACTTTGGTCACGTCAGGCTCTATTGTCAGGGCTCACAGCTTGTGCGCATGCGCAAGACTGGACCAGGGTGTATCTCAAATGGCTCCTCGCTTCCTATGATAGTGCACTAAACGGGTAAAGGATTTAAGAGATATATATATATATATATGTATACACCCTATCGAGGGTATTATATGCGAGGTGGGATTGAATTCAGCCTCAGGCGAACGTGCTACTGTTTAGTTAGGCGTGTGCTGTGCGTTTAGATGGTTAAATTGTTTAATTTTAAATTCGTTAAAGCGGATTGTATGACACACACACACACACACCGCTGTCATTTAGAAACGCTTAGATAATGTCATTGTGTACACGTCTGGAGTAGCATTAAGCCTCTTGTCTTCTCTGTAAGGCGTTTATGGAAGTGAGTTGTGCTGTGAGGTTTGTTTACAGCTAGCATATTGTTAGCCGCTGTTGCTAACACGTTACCAGGTTGTGCAGCGCGAGCTGTGGGGGGAGGGTCTGTGCTCTGACATGTAGAGGTAGGCGTGTCTCTCAGAAACCACACCGTACTGCAACATGCACCAGCTAAAATGTTCCTAATATCTCCACATGATCTTCATCTACAGCAGTGTACAGACTGCACTCTACATGCACACATCCTGATAGATATTTGTTGTTCCACCCTGAACTGTTGCTTGTTTATTAGTGTTTTTGAATCAGTATGTGTATGTTCTGCAGTATTGGCCTGTTTTACTTCTATAAGTAAAACAGATAGCCCACTATCAGCAAGTTTCATTTCCATCCCATTACGCATTCCGTGATTCATTGAGACACTTTTGTGGTGTGCATTGTATACCTATTTTGTTTCCTTGAGGTTTGCATGCCCACCCCCTGCACAACCTCTTCTCTACGACAAGCATGCAGTCATACTTGCATTCACACTTTGGGGCAGTTTGCAGTGGCCAGTTAGGCTAAAGTGCTTACGTGTTTGGACTGTACGATGAAACTGGAGTGCCCAGAGGAAACCCATGCATGCACGGGGAGAACATGCAAACTCCACGCAGAAATATCCGCGCCGAACACTGGGCTTGAACCCATGACCTTGTTTAGGTGAAGGAGACGTGCCCACCACTATGCCACCAAAAAAAAAAAAATTGGCAAATACCTGCCAAAATATTTCGATTGGATCCCACAGAAAATATATTGTGTGTTCTCTTCTGTAACAAACAGCAAAAACTGAAGTTGATTCTTGGGATGTTTTCCTTGTTTTTTTGAGGGGTGGGGGTGGGGTTCATATAGTTTACCTGTTTTAAAGCTAATTGGACTTTAAGATGAAGGATCCCGGATGGGTATCGGTATTGGCTGATGTTCAGAGTTTCAATATGGGTATTGATGAACAAGCTATATTTTGCCATCTCAGACTGCAATTCAGATGTGACTTTAATTTTGGTTTTAACTTATTTCATCGACGACTTTGTGTCTTACATCAACCACAGTTCCATTTGACTCCCCACTGATGCTAGTGGTACCATTTGGGATTACAGCTGTCCCTTATCTCCTCTGTCTCAGAGAGTCACCAGATTGAGTGTCCATACCAATACCACTGTCCTCACTCAATTGTATCATACTTGTCATCTACCTCTTTACTTATCTGTAACTGCTTCATAAAGCTGCATTACATTCAGTAGCTTATCACGACTACTGCTACATTATATTTCCCTTTTTTGGCTTTGCTATTTAGGAGCTAACAGTGACATATCACCATTTCACTTATGTTACACATGAATTTTTTTTCTCCTATTAAAAGCCCAGTGTAACTTTACTAACAGTGTCCTGCTGTGATGTCAGTGTGATGCACAACCATCAACTAAAATACCACACCAATAAGAAATTATCCCCACAATCACTATATGCACATCACAAATATATTACTGTAAGAATATTTAATGCTTTAAGATTCACTGCTGCATAAATTGTACAAACTGTGGTGTGACAATATATTTATATCTACGTGTCAATATTACCCCTCCATGTAAAGTTTGAATTTTGGTTCTTGTGTACAGTAATTAGATGGCGAGACAGTGTCAGCAGCAGTGGCAGGCACAATGACGCCGTGTGAACCACACTGGGATCAACACATCCCCTGGCCAAAGATCCGAGCTCTGCCGTCTCGCTTGCTTGTAGCCTCAGTGGCTCTGATTTGCTTCTTAAACAGCTACGATGGAGACTTTGTCTTTGACGATTCCGAAGCGATAATCAATAACAAGGTATTGTTATTTGTTTGTTAGATTCCAAGCACAATTGAGAGGTGCCATAGTCCAATGAACAGTAATCTGATTATAATTTATTGAACTGGGGAAAAAAGAACGTAGGTGCTTTGATTTCTGAAAAAGTGTTTTAGACAAGCAGATTAAAATGTCTCTACAGTGTGGTATTGTGCTTAAAAATAATAATAACGTTTTAGTATTTTGGTTGTTTTGACAGTTGCTATTTTTTCTAGCACTTTATGTACATCTAATGTGAGTATGACGATATATGTTGTATATAGAATGCAGCAGGATGATGCTTGTTGCCTCTTGACTGTCTAATATCATGCACTATAGAAAAACAGATAGTAAGATGTTACAGATTTTAATGGTTGAATTACACTCCTGAGTCTACTTACAGCTGACGGTACTGATACATTAAAAACCCTCATACAACTAATATAAGTATTAATTAACAGTAATGCGTCAAAGGTGAGGTGTATCTCACTGAATAATTCAATTCTGCGACATCCACGGGGCATGAGGTGAATGATTATTTTAGTATATACTTTATGGTAGCAGAAGCAAAAAAAAAGTACCGTAATGTAGCTTCCATTGATAGTAATGTCGCAGCCTGCTTCAAGTGATTGTGACAAGCTGTGAGTGTCCGTTGTTTTATTCAAGCATTATCCACTCAGTATATGGGTTTTTAATCCTGAGATAATTGAACAGTCAGATCGTCTTGTTCCAGTGTAGTGTGGATTATTGTCCCGAAAGTAAATTGTACCTTAGTGCCATTCAGTAATCACTAGAAAACATGCATCCATTCAATTGCTACATAACAGTGTTACACTCCTGACAGTTTGAGGAAACATAATTCTGGTTTGCCCCGCAACACCTTAATGAAAAAAAAAAAAATTCTTGATATTTTAAGCTGAATATGTCAACATTTCATGTAATGTTTTTGTGTCAAACCGGCGTGTCATTTGAACCGATTTCCAGGATCTAAACCCAGCCACTCCTCTGAGTAACATCTGGAAAAATGACTTCTGGGGAAGCAACTTGAGCAGCAACTCCAGCCACAAGTCCTACCGGCCGCTGACTGTTCTCACCTTTAGGTAAACTCACCTGCTCTTCTTCTCTGCATGGGGATATAAAGAGTTGAAACTCTTTCCACAACATGCCACTGACATTGAGTGACCTGATCATTAACATAACATTACAGGCTAGCCTTCTTGTGTGCAATCGTTTTAAATGACCTTGCATAATTTAAAGATGAATGGTTGGAAGTGCAATTTTATTCTCAGTAGGAAATCAGAAGAGGTGGCCTCAAGTACTCCCTTCATGGACGAAGCAATAATTGGTATTAAATTGGGATGCTGCATATATTGTGTTTTCTCATGTAAATTTCTTGCTAACTCCTGTGTTGGCTTTGGCAGTTGTACTCGGCCACAAAGGTTTTCTATACAAGGGTTATTTAGTCTAGGTCTCGTTCCATGCTGTTAATGAGGTGGACACTATTTAGCATATGTTATCAATAATGGCTCATTTGAGAGTTCTCTTATGCAGTTTTTGTAAGGTCCATATGGACAAAGTCAAAATAAATTGGCACAAATGTGAACACAGTATATCTTTTCTACTTATAGTAATGTGACTTTGATAAAGTAGGAAGCATCATAACCTGCTGGCCCCTTTGATCTTTATACAAGCTAAACATTAATGTAGAATCATGAACAAAGTCAAGTCCACTTACCCATGGTAAAATAAAGTTTCATACTAATGATTGAGATGGCAAATATTTACAATAATACAATCCAATTCACTGAAAACACTTTACAAGTGACACATAATAAAGCATAACAAAATATAGGGAATATATTTCCAAAAACAACGTGATTTATTTTCGAGGGGGATAATCCAAATAAAGTTATGCTTAAAAAAAAGTCAAATAAATATATAACTATAGCTATTTATTATTAATAATAATAATAATAACAATAATGATAATAACAATAATAAAAATTAAAATTATTATTATTGTTATTTATAACTTATATAATATATTTAATTAATAATAATCATATATACAGGGCTTTCAAATTGTTTTCCTCCAGGATGCATTCATTCCATGTCAGGTCAGTGCATAATTACCTAAAAGAGTTTTTTTAATAATTAAACCTGGGTATTTATTATCAATTTTGGACGTACGTAACAGACTAGATCAGCTTTCCAACTTGCGCTGATAAGGGAAAATCCCATATTATATCAGCCGAGAGATTATGTGGGAAATTCGAGTTGAATTAGTGATTCCAGGAAAAGTAAAAAAAAAAAACAAACAAACAAACAAAAAAAAACAAAACAACAAAAGCAGTGCACTGAGTAAACTGAATAGATTACTGCATAGCCTATATTCATCTTTTGTCTCCCCTCTAGAGCAGACCAAAACAGATCTGACGTGTGCTCTCTCTAATGCCAGTATAACAGATCTGAAATGCGCATTGCTTTGTCTGTTGTGAAAAGCAGCTTAAGCAGTAGGTACATTACACAGGAACAACCAAGTGATCAAATATATTTTTATAATATAATACATGAGCAAGATGGCAGGAGGCACGTGTGTAGGAAATATGCAGATTTTTTTCTTTTGAAAACGAAAGTGAAAATGGTGCAGAGAAAATCCTGTATATAATATGTCAAATAAATCAATGAAATAATAGGAAAGTACAAAAGACTGAGAATGTAGATCTAAAAAAACAATAATAGATCTTAGTACAGCAATTAAATGGTAAAAGAAAAAGGCAGGAAATCGGGAAACCCACTTCCTAATCATAACACTAATAATAATGCGCCACACATTACGATGTATGGCAATATAAATCTAAACTAGTCTAGGTAACTTCAAGTAATTAGGCTTAACTTGTTGAGAGAAAACTGCTAAATATAAAAACTAAGCGTATAACACTTGACTGGCCTGTAGAAAACGATACTAAAGCTTCGACGTGCATTTCTCCCTGTACTCGTCTGCCGAGCCGAAGGGAGGACTGTGAAAATGTTATTGCAGTAATAATGGGACAGGAAGGAAATTTTAACATTTCGACATCTTACAGGTAGATCTAGTCGAAAACCAAGCTTAAAATATGTTAAAAGACATTTGTGAGTTTGTTTACCCTCAGCATCCACTTCCGGTGTCACTGTTGCATCCTTGAGCAAGGCCCATAACCCTCAACTGCTCAGTTACAGTATATGAGAATACAGGGATGAAAATATAAGTCGCTCTGGATAAGTATGTAATGTAATGACATAATATTTTGTGTCATAACATTATCTGGTAATGAACAGAGATTTCCACGTTTCTTATGAATTGATCAGGGGTAGGGCATTATAAAATGCTTATAAATAGATGTACTGCTGTACTTTTTAAAGCAAAATAAAGCCAGACAAAGTTTCAGATCCTTTTAAATTGAGGTTATAGTGAATTATTATTGTGGTCCGCTGAGCTAACCATTGAACAGAAAAACAATGATGCAAACATACTAAGCGAACATATTCCATTTGTTTTTTCTGTGATTAGTCTGTTTAATTTTAACTGCTTAATTGTATTTTTTAGCGGAGCTCTGTGGCGCTTAAAACTTTCGCAAATGTCGTAAAGCGAGGAACTCTATTTTGTTGTCGCGTCCGTGCTCACAGGCCCACACAGGCAACCCAATAAATAAAGAAAATGTTGGGAGAATATTGCGTGCGAGTGCACTTGCACTTTGCAGAAAATGTTCTAGTTTTCTCAGTTTTTTTTTTTTTTTTGAGGAGAAATAAGTTATGGAATAACATTGCAAGAAACAGTAAGCTATGTTATTGTTGTTTCCTTTCTGAAAATAAATGCAAGCAATTTTGGCGGTCTGCTTTTAGGCAGTTCGTGAATATTTATATTATTTTGCCACAAAGACAAGCTTAACATTACATGTTGCTCAGAAAGCAAGCAAACGACACACTTGTTGAAAGGCTTGCAGCTGGAAATGTGTCTCATGTGATGGAAAGCCTGAAGTTTGATCAGATTACATCGTATTTACATAACTGTTTTGTCTGCAGGCTTAACTACCTCTTGGCTGGTGGGCTGCATCCAGTGGGCTTCCATGTGCTAAATATCGCCCTCCACTGTGTTATCTCAGCATTAATGATCGATGTCTTCGCAATATTAATTGCTGGATTGACCTGCAATGGGAAAGCTAAAAGAATTACACATCTTCCGAAGACATCTGTCTTGGCTGCGCTGTTCTTTGCTGCACACCCGGTTCACACAGAAAGCGTAAGTAGAGGAGAAGACATGACTTTGCATTCCAGCTCTTCCACCAAACAAACATCTTACAATGGCACTGCTGCCTAGATGCTGTATCAAACATACATTAAAAAGCTTCACTCAGTAGGTGTGCATTTGGGCTGATCTGCTCTGCTAATGGCTGCACAGTAGCTGCTTTAACCTGCCAAAGTTTTATCAGCTAGTGATTGAACTAGACATTGAGGCATGGCCTACTCCACTGACTGGCTTCTTTAATCAGGTACAGAGAGGCTAGGGCAGGACCCGGTAGGGGAGCTTCTGAAAGACCACTGACTTTGGCCTGCTGGATTTATCAAAGGATTTGCAGCCATTGCCCCAGGACTCCAGCCAGGGCCAACCGCAACTCTAATGAGGGGGCCTCCTGCCTTCGTCATTAACTTGGCACCTCCAGAAATGCAAGCAATTTCATAGGCCAGAGGGCAGCGGAAGTTTTAACCACTGTACAAACAAAAGCCAATTTAGCTGGTTGTAAAATGTTTGGCTGCTGCTGAAATCACTGCCCTTTTGCAGAGCATTTATCCAGAGTCAAATGGCTGTTTGCTTTATATAATGAGCCACAGAATGTTCTTAAACAAAGACGTTTCTTAAAGAGCTAGCATTATCCTTTTAAAGTCTCCTTAATGTGTGACGCTGCCATCTATGTTTGTTATAGGTGGCTGGCGTTGTGGGTCGGGCAGACCTCTTATGTGCACTGTTTTTCCAGCTCTCCTTCCTTTCGTACTGCCGAGCATTTCAGGGTGAGTGAAATAGTGGAGACACTGCAGATTAGTTCGCTTTCCACACAGCTATAATGTAAAGTCATATGATGGCTGTGTTTTCCTCTGTCTCTGTTTAGCTGATGACAAGCCTGAGAAATACTCTGTGTCATGGATAATGGTCAGCCTTCTGCTCTGTGCTGTGGCTATGTTGTGTAAAGAGCAAGGAATCACAGTTCTGGTTTGTATATGAAAGTTTATTCCGTTATATATAGATATGGATTTGTTTTATAAAGCAATCCGAAAGCAGAATACCTGATTTTATTTGTGATTGCATCTTTTTTTCCTTCAGGGAGTGAATGCTTCTTTTGATATTCTCGTGATCTGCAATGTGAATATCTATGACGTGGCTCGCAGACTTCTAGTTGCAAAGAAAGCCGCAGATGTCGGTGTCCTTCTCACACAACGCACATTTGGTTGGTGATGGTATAAAGGCTGTCTGGAATTGCTATGTTTTTTATTTTTAACTTCTGTTCAGGCTATTGAGAAGGTCAAAAATGGACTGCTGGTCAGACTGGCCTTGCTGCTTTTGGGGGGCTCCTTGCTTTTGTTTGCAAGGTGGAGGATTATGGGTACAGGGCCTCCAGCCTTCACTGAAGTAGACAATCCAGCCTCCTTTGCTGAAAATGTTTTCTTTAGGGTAAGGTTTATTTTAATTGTTTTATTAATGTTGATATGTGTTTTGGTATAATCTTATTAAAATGCATGTGGAACCAGGGTGTAAAAAATTTCTTAATATAGCTGTTTGTAGTGTGCACGTACTGGTTTTAATTCCAGTAGATTTTGTCATTATTGTAGCAGTCACCACCCACTTCTCTGCCTGAACCTTGTACCGAGTCGTCGTTTGTTTTATCTCTCTAGCACAGTGTCTTGCCAGATCTTTTTTTTCCCCCATGTTCCTCTCATTTGCTGTGCCTTTGATGTTGAACACCTCCTGTTCTCTTTGATTGGCAGATTGTGAACTATAATTACTACTACTCCTTGAATGCATGGCTGCTGCTGTGTCCCTGGTGGCTGTGTTTTGATTGGTCAATGGGCTGTGTACCTCTTATTAAATCAGCCAGTGACTGGAGAATCATCTGGCTGCTGCTGCTGTGGGCCTGCTTGATCGGCTTGATAAGGCAAGCTCTGTGCTCCCCAGACAGCAGCAAGAGAAGGTGAGAATCGCACAATCTCTAAACAGCATTTTCAACTCACTCGGTGGGTGGAAATGCAGCTTGAGCTTCTACCACACATGCTTTGGTTAAATGGATTGTCATAGGGTAGGGGTATTTGAGCTTAGATAACATATTGTGCCTATTTCCGAAAACACTGTGTGAAATATTTATTAAGTGCTTACTCTTTGTTAAATAAACTTCAACCACTCTCGAGTGCAAAGTGTTTGCCTTATGGTATTATTTGCATGGTAATTCAGAGTACCGAGAGACAGACAGCAATAAAGTACACATAAAATTGCTCATCTGAATTATTGATCAAAATGTTTCCCTTCAAATGAGCTATAAAACACCAAGATCTCATTCCTCTGGCTTAGCTGTATTAAACACAATGAAGATATGCCTCTTTAAAACTAATGCACGAATGGCTCATTCAAACAACTGAAAAGTGCTGTTTTTAGAGTCTGATCATAAGATGACCTCTGTGTCTGTGTATGTTGTCAGGACTCTGACGCTTGGCTTGGTGCTGCTGGTCATTCCCTTCCTGCCAGCCAGTAATCTGTTCTTCCGTGTCGGCTTTGTGATAGCTGAGCGGGTACTGTACCTCTCTGCTGCTGGTTACTGCCTCATCCTGGCCTATGCAATGGCTTACTGCTGTTGCCGCTGGAGGAGACCCAAGGTAGGCATCCTGGCCTGTGACATTTCTCTCTCCTGCCTCCTAATCGCCACCCTCAGGCCATACTTCATTGTAACTAATGTTGCTTTTAGTTCAGGCTCTCTGCACCATACAACCCTGTTTAATGTGCTTCTTTTTTAATATGCTTCTCTGATCCATCCCTAATACCCACCTGCAGAAGCTGCTGCGGGCAGCCATGTTGGCCCTGCTGAGTGTCAATGTGGCACGCTGTGCCTTGCGCAGTCAGCAGTGGAGGTCTGAGCAGAGCCTCTTCACCAGTGCCTTGTCTGTCTGCCCGCTCAACGCTAAGGTGAGACCATATTCAAGGCTTTTATGTCTGGCTCATGGCTTTCTTCCATATCACATTCTCTCACATACAAGAAATGAACTCTGTGTTTTTGCCATGAAATGTTGAGTATAAGTACTTTTACATTTAAATTAAAAATGTGAAATGATCTTAAACTCAACAGTGTCTGAGCAGCAAAGCTGATGACCTTTTATGTCGCTTCTCCTTCCTTGTGTAGGTTCATTATAATGTTGGCAAAAACCTTGCTGACCGAGGCAACCAGAGCGCTGCAATCAAGTACTACAGGGAAGCTGTGAGGTTCGTGCTGAGAAATGTGTTTTATTAGTGCAGCCAGCAAACAAGGCCCTAGTAACATTCAGCACTTTACATGGGGAAAAAAGGCTGATGTTATTAATAAAGTGTGTTAAACACAAACGTTCAGCCAACATCCCATCGATGTACAGTACCTCTTTATGTAGTACAGTATTTACATTGTTTTCTATAGGCTACACCCAAAATATGTCCATGCCATGAACAACCTGGGAAACATACTGAAAGAGAGGAACGAGCTGCAGGAGGCAGAAGACATGCTGTCTACAGCTGTTTTCATCCAGTATGTGAACAAAAGGCTAATGCAGTTATTTTGTCAGAAAATGATTATTATGGTGTCTTTCATCCTGTACATCTTCTTGACTTTTTGGAGGCCTGATTTTGCTGCTGCGTGGATGAATCTGGGAATTGTGCAGAACAGTTTACAGAAGTTTGAAAAGGCAGAGAAAAGCTACTGGAATGCTATTAAATTCAGGAAGAAGTATCCAGACTGCTACTACAATTTGGGCCGGCTGGTGAGTGTTGTGGTTTTCGCAGTGTTTTTACCCTCTGCCAACATGGAGTGTTGAGAGGGGAATATGGTAATGCCGTCTGTCCGTCATTCACCTTTGTGCATGATTACTGATGATCAGTTTGTTTCAGGATCCTCATATTTTCAACGTAAGTCCTACTCAACACCCTCTTACATGAGTTCTGAGGACCATGACCTTGACATAATTTTTCCAGGTCAAATTGAGGTCAGTTTGTCAAGATTAAATAAAACTGGCTACTGTACGATTACTGATCACCAAATCAACACAGAACCATCATGTTTGAAACACAATTATTAACACATAATTAACACCCCCTGGCATAAGAGGACTATGACCTTGACATATTTTTTCAAGGTCAAATTGAGGTCACTTTGACAAAATCACTGATCAACAATTTGCTTCTGTGTTTTCAGGGGTATGGATTCATTGCATCTGTTTTCTTAAGGTGATCTGAAAGCCAGTTACTGAATTTAGTCCTCCTGTAAAAATAGTATTCGGGAGTGTATCATCTTTGTGAACAACCACTAACTGAAATTTAGGACTGTGATCATCTTTTAATGAGCTGAATTGTTTTAAATCAGATTTTTTTTTTTTTAACAGTATGCAGATCAAAATCGCCATCTCGATGCTCTGAATGCTTGGAGGAATGCCACCATGTTGAAACCTGATCACAGCCTGGCATGGAATAACATGATTATACTACTGGATAACACTGGTGAGGTTCAAGTAGCAAAAATATTTTTGAGGTGTCAAAAAAAATATTTTAGGCTTGCATATTTAAAGTAGCATTTGATAACCAATTGAGGGCCCAAAATGCCTTTGCAGTCTGTTATGTAATTGTGAGACAAATGTGGCAAGATACCAAGTGATAAAATGTAACGAAGTAAAATAAAAGTAAAATCTGTGGGTGAACTTTAAAGTATATATAAATATAACTAAATAAAATAAACTGAAGTGAATGTATCATTATAAAAATGTAACTCTGCTGACTCACTACAGATGTGTGTGTGTGTGTTTAGTTAAATCTGAATGGATGCCACTTTATTATACATCTCCATAATGTATTCATTCTAATCTCCATGCTCTGTACAGTTGCACTGCTCTCCATCCTGCACTGATGATGACACATAAATTCCAAGAATATATAATCACGCTTCATTTTCTCGCACACAATAATCGTGAACGTCCACGCCTGTATCTTAGACGCACTCTGTGGATTCATGTGAAATGGGATATTGAATTAATTACCCTCAGGCCATGAAATATACAGCCTAATTTGAAACACTGATTATTTTGAGATAATTGTAAACATGGTTATTGTTGATTCAGTGTTTTAATGTAAAGACATTTCTATCGTTAGTGTTATTACATTTGCAGTGTCGAGTCTTTTCGGATGGCGAGTATCATGCGTAACCCGAGCGAGTGTTCTCATTAGAAATACCTTTGACCTAGTAATGGGAAAGAAAATGATCCCAAATCAATGTCTCTTCTCCCTCCGCCTTAGTGTGTGAGGTGTGAAGCTTCATTCTACAGATGCTGAGCATCAGGTGCACTTAGACACATGGGGCCTTCTCACATAATTAGTCCACTCTTTAAACCAATTAGTTTTTCTTTATATTTTACTCTTATTTGATAACATGCCATGGGTTTAACTCGAGTATCTATCCTCTCATGCTCTCATCCAACTCAGTCATATCATCTTCTAGGGGTTTTTTTTTTTTTGTGTGTGTGTGTGTGTGTGTGTGTGTGTGTGTGTGTGTGTGTAATATTTATGCACAGTAAATGATACTGTATACTGAGGGATAATTGTGTGAAGAATTTTGGTAGTGGCATCATACTCGAGTAAATGATGCCCAGATGTAATAAGCACCCTCCATGGTTATACTGGAATAGCAGAAATCATCAGGGCTTGAAATTTATGTATGAAATGTTTGTGGACTGTTTTAAAGCCAATCTAAGTCGAGTGTGTGGAGAATGGCCTGCTTTTCAAACAGAACCCTTTTAAGCACACACTTCTCCCAGCCAGGTTGATACCCACCAGAGTGCTTTGGCTCTCTTGTTACATTTCCCTGCCAAAAAAACAAACAAACAAAAAAAAAAAAACGTCCTGGCACTGAGTACCTCTTTGAATTTTTTTAGCATCTTCATGTCCCACAACATAAACCACCAAAACAATGGAAGTGAATAGCTGCTTGTCCTTGATCACTTCTGCAGAATGACTGAGCTGTTAGGAGCAAGTAGGATGAGAAGACACGCCCGAGTGTAAAACATGAGTCATGTTCAGGCTCCTGTGGTGGAGGAGAATCTCTACTGCTTATGAATTAGTTAAGGGGCAACCAGTTTGATGGGTACGGTGACTCCTTTGACTCTGTGGTCAAAGCGAGTCTTGACACCCAGTTCAATAAGTCAGTAGCCCTTGTGTTGAACTCTAATTTGAAAACTAAACCAGTTTAGGGGGAGAAAAAACTTTTCTGGACATTACTGACAAATGTAGAGCTCCTGTTTAGCAATAGCACGGTATTTTTTTTTTCTTTGTTGGCACATTTTTTAAATACTACACTAAATACTCAAATTGCAAATGTTTATTGAGCTTGTTTTTAACCACTTCCTTACTCACTCACTCATTTGAAGTATTATTAGGGTCACAGGGAGGCTGAAGCCCATCTCAGCTGACATAGGGCAAAGGTGGGGTACATCCTGTACAGCTTGCCAGATCACACACACAACCATTCACACTCACATTCTGACCCCGGGGGAATTTGGAACAGCCAATTAGCCTAATGTGCATGTCTTGAAGGAAACCTGAAGGAAACCCATGCAAGCACAGGGAGAACATGCAAACTCCACACAGAAACACCTGAGCCTGGGACTTGATCCCAGGATCTTCTTGCTGTATGGTGGACGTGCTAACCACTATACCACAGTGCCGTCTTTGTTTGTAACCACTGAAACGGTATTTCAGTATTTAAAAGAGTTATTGTATGGCCTGATAAGTGTGTTTATATCTCTTAATTCTGTCTGGTTTTCTATGTTTGATTGTAGGCAATTTGGCTCAAGCAGAGATGATGGGAAGAGAGGCTTTGAAGATACTACCTAAAGACCACACAATCATGTTCTCATTAGCCAATGTGTTGGGGAAGCAGCAGAAATACAAGGTATGTTTTCCTCTCTGCTTCATTTTTGTGAGTGTGCAGTTAGAACAGGGACAGCCTTCAGACCATTTCATAATACAGAGACAAAATGTCATCTTACTAGTTCAGAGACTTTTACTCATAACTAGCGGTGGCAAACACACCATTACTGCAAGTTCATTTTCTCTTTAGGAGTCGGAAGCTTTCTTTCTAAATGCGCTGAGGATCAGTCCCAATGCTGCCAGTTGCCATGGCAATCTTGGTAGGTTTTTCATTTCTGTAGAAATGTATCACAGTTCATCTCTGCAAGATATTGTCTTTAGAAGTCTTCTTTTTCCTCTCCTTTGTTTGTTCTGTGTGCTACTGGCATAAATCGATGAACAAAGCTGGATACCACTGATCAGTTGTCCAGACTTAAAGGAGGCTAATGATGGATTATTGTAATGTTTCTGGTATTGAGGGACTGTTTGTTTTGTGCTGTTACAGCTGTTCTGTACCACCGCTGGGGGAAGCTGGACTTGGCTAAGAGGCATTATGAGCTTGCTTTAAAACTGGATCCTGGTGCTCCAGGGACCAAAGAAAACTACAACATGCTGAAACGCAAGTTAGAGCAGCAGCAAAGGACCGTTGGTTAAATTGAGCTTTGATATTAAATTCAGTGAATGCCACATTAGTATGAAGTCCATGCCAAGAATCATATAAAAGAGACTGTCCTCATTTATATTGTGTACGTTTGTATGATTGCAGTTTGTGTTACACGTGTAAATGAAGATGGTCGGTGTCGACACAGAGCTATATGATTGGAGGTCAAAGCTGTGGATTTGTAGCAGAATAAAGTTCTTCTTTTACATGTGGCCCTTGGTGTTAAGGAATGTGGAACATATCCACCATCTTTTATTCTTGTCTTTCATCTTGGACACTGTGTTATGTCAGCTGGCCCTCTATTTATTAGTCTTTTTTGACTTTGTAATTGTTAAACGTGTTCCCATTGGCCATTGATCAAGAATGTGCTAGTCATACCGACAAGTTGCATTTTAAAACCTCAGTAACCAAGAGTGAGTCACACAGCTATGATATTACCGTTGGTCTTTGTTGCCGTGCACATTCCAGAGTGTCAGAGTAATGTGTTGGTGAATATGGATCATAACCCTTAATTGCCTCTGATCCTTCTGTAGTTAATGTGAGAAAGGTGTTTTGCAAGTGTGCATCGTTGATGTGCAAAAGCCCAAGGGTCACCCCAAGCAGGAAGCCAGCGGCAATGGCAGAAAAGAAAACAGCACAGCATGGAGCAGAGGCTTCAAAGGAGGTTGGACGCCATCCCCAAGGGGCATCTCTCACATGCTGGCTCTTCTTGAAAGTTAGTGCTGAGTGAAGGCTGACCCCAGGACACAACTTCAGTCAACAAGTCTGCTCTTCGGTTGAAAGTTCAGCACACTTCTGTTTTTTCACCTGCTTCCTCCCACCGCCAGGGAACATATGAAGAGTGTTGCTGGTCCTGCAAAATACACTGTCCGGTGAGGAGGTTGGTTTGTTTTTACCAGCGTGAACCACAGGTGTTTAAGATATAACTGGAAATGGTGTAAATGGTCTCACTGAAGAAAGTAATGAAATGCATCACTGATAAAGACAGGAGTGTGTATTAATCTATTTCTACACCAGTTAATTTCGGTCTGCTAATACGATTGATTTTGCGGATTTCCAAGAGAGCTTATATTTCTGGACATCGCACTGGCATCACATTTCACTGTTTGTATCCCTCCACTGTCTATGTTTGCCATGTAAAATTCATTCACTCATTCATTTGCTGAACTGCTTAATCCTACCAGGGTCGCGAGATGGCTGGAGCCTATCTCAGAAGACTATGGGCGAAAGCGTAGCACACCCTAAACAACTCACCAGTTCATTGTAGTGTCAACACCGACAACCGGTCACACTCTCACTCACACCTAGGGACAATTTGGAACAGCCACTTAGCCTAACGTGCATGTGTTTGGTTTGTGGGCAGAAACAATATTACCCTGAGGAAACTCATGCAATCAGTGGGAGAAACACCCTCAACAGGACAGCGACAGGAACCCAGGCCCTGCTGTAAGGCGAACATACTAACCACTATGCCACCATGCCGCCCCCATAAAACTTCAAAAACATTCTAAACTGTTACTACAGTAGTGCTGTGCCCATTTCATACCAGGTGCCCAACCAGCTTTATACCCACATTGATTTGTGTTTAGAATGGCCAGCCTGTGTGCTCAGGCTCGGCATTGCCCTATCATGGTTGTTGGGTCAGTGGTCTGTTTCATTATGAATGGCATCACCCAGTTTTTTAATCGTCAGGGTGGGTTCAATGAATCGTGATGCAGTCGTCACAGACTGCTGCTGCCCATAAACAAAGATGAGATGCTGGCAGAAAATGGGTAGTGTATGATGATTGGATCAGCATGGAGAGGTGGATAGGACCTAGATTTTGCTTAAAGTGGTTAGATTTGAACTAGATGGGAGTTTGACAATTAAGTCAAAGCTATACTATTATGTAAAAACATATTGGAGAGAAAAATAAAGAGTGTAATCTTTATTTTCTTTATTCCGGCTGCCAGGTCTGAGTTTAAAGCGAGAGTGCTGAAAAGCTGTGGCACTCACCTGCCACTCACACACACAGAAAAAGACGTGTGCACTCTACTCTTCCGTAGTAACCGACTTTTACAATGTCAGCCCTTCTACATTGTTTTTTTTTTTTTGCACTTTCTGTCTCTGCACTTGAAGGTAAAGTTGTAAATGGTGCTGATCTCTTGCAGGAGCAACTTACACACACAGGTAATTGTTTTTAGTTTATTGTCCACTTAAAATGACCTGTAAATCTCTTTGGGCATTTCCAGACAGTAATTTACATGGTATGCATCTCTCTCTTTTCCAGATTTTGCCACAGATCTGATATGAACCGTCATGATCATGGATTAACCTGTGTTCATTAACTTAGTTTAAATTAATAATTGAAGGGTTAAATATTGGTCATGACCCTGGTTCAATCCTGGTAATTGGTTTGAAAGTGTATTAGTGATGTCATTTATGCAAACATAATTCATTTTTAATTAATATATATTTTAACTTAAAATGTGAAAGATTAGGAGATGAAGATAAAATAAAGAATAAGGAAAATTAATTTTAGTAAAATTAACAGGAATTTTCAAATCAATGTGAGCTAACTTTCCAGGGTAGCTAAATAGGTGCACTCATTCAAAATCTATGTGTGTGTGTGTACACACACACACACACACACACACACACACACACATATATATATATATATATATATATATATATATATATATAT
>JAQMYF010000012.1:42697359-42715027 GCA_030014195.1 Neosilurus mollespiculum | reverse complement strand
ACAAAGCAGCTTTACATAGTAAAATTAAATTAGGGAGGAATCTAAAAAAATTCTCTACAACCCCCTACACATCCCTAGATCGATCTATCTATCTATCTATCTATCTATCTATCTATCTATCTATCTATCTATCTATCTATCTATCTTTATACAGAAGTTAGCTTATAGTGTAAAAACTGCTTTTAAAGGCAGGCTTTTCTGTGACAGTTTAATTTGTGCCTACATTTTGGATGGTAATGTGACTTACTGTGGTCTTTTAAATTGGTCTTGCGTTCACACACACCTTCTTGCCGCCCTCAGTCTGCCGGTGTGTGACTAATTGTTAGCGCTGATCACCGGGAGGCAGTGAGGCCAGCTGTTCACCGGCTCTGTCGGCTACTGTTAATCTAATACCACAGTCCGGTCCTGCTGCCCAAACCCTCAGACATATTTAAAGCATGATTACACACCTCATCGCTTGCTTGTCTTTTCATTTGCTTTTCGTTTAGGTTTCAAATACCTCACTACGACTCGTGTTCGTGTTCGTGCAGACATACTGACTTGATTCTTTCTAAAATCTCCTGCACGAACACTTCTCATGTGATGGTCATTTCCTAATGAGTTCTACATGTGTGTAATGAGCTCAGCATGTTGGGCTCTCAGACTGCACAAGTAACCTATACACGAGATATCAGGTGATCAGTGAGTGCTTGAGATGTAAAAATCACCTGCCCTTATGTGAAGAAAAAGGGAAAAAACAACAGACATGCAATACGTAGGAGAAAACTTGATTTCCTGATTTATTTAAAATCTAAAATTTATTGCGACTTCCTTGAAAAAATGAATGTTGTACAAGTCGAAATTATATATTATGTGCTAAGGTTGATTTATTATTATTATTATTATTATTATTATTATTATTATTAATAATATTATTATTGTTATTATTATTATTAATATTATTGTTATTATTATTATTAATATTATTATTAATATTATTGTTATTATTATTATTGTTATTATTAATATTATTGTTATTATTATTATTAATATTATTATTAATATTATTGTTATTATTATTATTGTTATTGTTGTTGTTATTATTATTATTATTATTAATATTGATATTATTATTGTTGTTGTTATTATTAATATTATTATTATCATTGATATTATAATTATTGTTGTTGTTATTATTAATATTATTATTATCATTGATATTATAATTATTGTTGTTGTTATTATTATTATTATTTGTATTATTTTTCTAGTTTAAAGTCTGGCTGGTGTTATAATGAAATTGATGATGAAGGCGCTGAGGTGTTGTACAGAAGTGAAACGAAGCTCGCCCGGTTTTATTGAAAGCGCGTTACGGAGCACTGTGACGGAAATTTATTAACTGGCAGCAGCTAATACGCGCATTATTCATTTTCGGGGAAGCATGAAACTAAAATATCATTTAAAACACTGAAATTGCAGCTGTGAAGGCTGACTGCACAGAGACTATCCTGCTCATTGGTGCCGGAGGAACAGAGGGGTGCGATTCCAGCCTGACTGAGAGAAAGCGGCCACACACAAGATCTCCAGCTTTATACCTCACAAAAACATCAACAAATTCACAAAACCCACCGGGGTCTGACTGTCAAATGCAAACTTGGTGTGCAGGAATATTTTACTTTATAATTAGTTTTATTAGCAGAAATTGTTTCATTTTTGTAGCTATTATATAATCATCATTTATTATTATTATTATCACTATATATATATATATATATTTATTTATTTATTTATTTATTTGTTGTCTTATGATGATGATGATGATGATGATAATAGTAATAATAATACTTTTTATTCCTATATCATGTTAGATTACTTGAATGTAAAGAATTAAAGGTAAAGCAACACAGCTTTGGCTGAACTCTGGATAGAATTTGGTGCTGCTGAGGTTCCTTTGAGCTGCATGTCATTTAATTTTCTTCTTTCACTAAAGCTGAATATCGCGGTATACCGGGTATAATAAAAACATCTTTCAGCCTGGTGATGTTACATTAGTACCATGCGTGGCTGTGTACAGTAACAGCTGTGCTCCTCTCAGAAGGAGGGAGTCTCCTCCTCCTCCTCCTCCTTCTCCTCTTCTTCCTCCTGCTCTTCTTCCTCCTGCGGCCTGCAGGCTGCTAACACCAGATGGAAGAGTTCACCAGAGCTGCTTTCTTTTTATGTGATAAGTATGTATGTAGCTATATATGCAATAGTGTTTTATGGGAGAAGGTGTGATGATGTCATGTAGGACAGCATTTTAAAGAGAAATAGAAGAGGAAGATGAGAGTCATCATGTGCTCTGTATAGTTGCTGGATAGGGGAGTTTGATGGTGTTTGATTTTTTTTTTCAAGTACAGTTTCCTCTTTGTCTGTAGAATTTCCCAGGCCCAGGGAGGAAACCGTGCCAGTGACATATGGCTCTCCTCTGTGTTAAACATCCACAGTGCGCACAGGTGCAGCAGCCATGGCAGCAGAGGATGAGAGGCTTTATCTCATTCCCTCAACGCCTGCACAAACCTCAGCAAGCACAAAGTATCCGGAGCAGCCACGGTGTCATGCAGATTCAAGGAAAAATAATAAGTAAGCTCATTTAGGATTGCTGGGCAAATAAATGCACAGTTTATTTCAAGCAGAACATGCATGCTCCTTGCTGTTTCTTCCAAATGTCACGTGACAAGCAGGACCCCCAAAATGAATCAATGGTAATAGTTTGGGATAAATTGGGCTATTCTTGCGGATCCTGTGCGGTTTCTGTGTCTTTGTTCTTCCTCGGGCTCGAAATGTTTTTCTGCCAAATTTAACAGAAGGCTCCGAGGCTAACGGGGCTTCACCCCACTATCACCTTCTGCCGCCGAGCATCCAGCCACGACAGACAAACAGTGAGAACCCTGCTGCCTGCTCCTCCGAGTGAAAATCCTTTAATTAGGCCCTGGGATTTTATGCCACATTTTTCCTCCAGGATTTGCTAGGTCATAAAAAAGCAATTAGGCCTTAAGATCAAGATTTTTCCCCCTGCCTGCATACATCCTCTTAAAAAAGAAAACTATCAGATCATATGACATATTTGTGTTTATGGCTTTAATTGTATTTTTGAGAAGTACTAATATTTTCTATGGCTTTCTAGCTACACCTTTTAAAATATACAGCCACACTATGATTTATCTTACTGCAGTTCATCAGTGAAATAAAAATTCAGTCACATGAAATGGACATATGTTATTGAATAATAATAATCATAATAATAATAATAATAATAATAATAATAATAACCTTTATTTGAACATGATTGCGGGTTTAAATGGTATAAAAATGAATTGTGCTATTAAATGTGAATAGAGCTGAGTAATATAAAGGTTATATATAATTTATTACAACACTGCCCCAGGGCTGTAGTACATCAAATGACCAATAGGGGCAGTGCTGCCTACAAAAATGGGCAGGCATATTACTATATTCCAGGCCTTGGAAATAAAAAAAAGTCACAGCCTAAATTAAGGGAATGTTTTCGGGGAAACTAAGGAATAAAGCAGAATAAATAAAATCACGGCACGTACTTCCTCCAAAAAAGAAAACTAAACTGTAGGATATGTTCCTTTTTTAGCCAAGAAATATTTAAGTACATAATAATAATAATAATAATAATAATAATAATAATAATAATAATAACATTCCATTTATATACTTTACATCATTTTTAATTATTCATGCTTTCAGGTGATGCAAACCACAAAAAGGTAAAGATACAACATGAGCGACAAAGATACAGCTTAGTATTGTTTTTCCCCCTAAAAGTTCTTCTTCTCATAATAATAATAATGATAATAATAATAATAATAATAATAATAAGAAGAAGAAGAAGAAGAAGAAGAAGAAGAAGAAGAATAGCTTACATTTCTGGGAGTATCAAGAGAAGGAAAAAGAAATGTGTTTACAGTATAGTCTAATTAACACCCCAAAAACAAACAAACAAACAAGCAGAGGCATTGGGCTTTCATTTTTCCCAGTTTAATTAAAGTCTCATTCTTTTTCTTCTCATGTTCTTCTCTTTCATGAATAACTAATAATACGGATGTGTATTATATCAGAGATAGAGAGTGTGCTTTTACATCAAGAGTCTAAGAGCCCTTCACTAAATGAACAGTTCATTGTGTGCTGTGGCTGTGTGCTTTTCAGCAATGCAAGATTAATTATAGGATTGAAAACAAAATCCAATGCCACGAAAATCAAAGAATAAGGTCAACTTTCCAGTTGTATGATCTACAGCTGATCTGGGTCTAAATGCAAATTTCTTTCCTGAAATGATTAGCAGAAACATCACGTGTTATTTGTGGCAGTAATTCAGTTTTCATGTCAGAGTTTCTGTTTCCCTTCAGTATGCAAATTCATTTGTTCCTCATAACCCTGGATAATGATGCCGTGTTTATTTCCTTGCTCAGTTCACTGCGTAATCTCTCCATTAATAAGTCATAATTACAGAGGCATTAGAGAAGCACAACAGATTCTCCCCTGACTCAATGCTAAGCTTTGTTAGCCAAGCGCTTAAGCGGCACATATCTGGCCCTGTTCCACCCGGTGGAGTCCATACATTGTAAATGAGCTCTGTTAATGTACTACTCCTCTGTGCCCAGGACACAGACACAGGGCTGCATGTACACTGTGTGTGTGTGTGTGTGTGTGTGTGTGTGTGTGTTTAGGGCCCTGAACAAAGTG
This sequence comes from Neosilurus mollespiculum, assembly GCA_030014195.1. Lineage (NCBI taxonomy): Eukaryota > Metazoa > Chordata > Actinopteri > Siluriformes > Plotosidae > Neosilurus > Neosilurus mollespiculum. Next base: position 42,710,299 of record JAQMYF010000012.1, on the reverse strand, counting down.
ATCAAGCAGCATATCGTGCATGTCAGATTGTGAAGTCGATTCATTTGCATGAGTGTAGAAGCTGCTTGACTTTGCTTTATGTGTGTGACTGACCGACGACTCCATAAAATTCACTTTAGCTGCAGGGGTCCTGGGACCTTGCTAAATACTGCCACAATACGCCTGTCAACAGCCTGTCAATCATCCCAGAGCAAGTGTGATTTACAACGCGCTCTCACTCTGCTGCACTTTCCCTATACAGTGGGACCAAAGCAGGCCCACCCTCATTCACTAACCAACAGCTTTCTCACTTGCTTTGACATCAAGTATCAAAACATGATCTGAAGTTGCGCAACACTATAGACAGACTGCCTTATAACTGAGCAGTCTGCCCATCACTACAACACTGCATATAGGTCTTTACACTTAACTAACCGCATTAAAACATTGATATGAAATTTCTTGATTCATTAAAAGGTCATCTGATGATAAATAGGCTAGGTGCAGTAGCATCCAGGAGCATGACCAGCTTGCTGAAAAAAGAGAAGAGTTTAGCTTGATCAGAAAAGGCTTAAAATACTAATACTACAATAATAATCATTGTCATCACCAACTTCATTATTATTAGAATTAATATTAAAATTATTACTATTATTATTATTATTATTATTTTTATTTTTATTATTATTATTACATATTTTCCAATGCCCTTAAATGTTGTCTTAAAACAGTATGAGGTTTTGCATTAGAAAAGCCCCTCGTGGCTTGTTAAAGCTATTAGGACATTTGGATTGTGGAATAAAGATGGCAGATCTGGAGCATTTTTTAAGGACTCATTTTTTATAGATGTCCACCATAAATCATTAAGTTTTTTTGATATATAATAGAGTGTATGCGTAGTAAAATTCAGTTTCTTCTCATAGATATTTAATTGTTTTGTGATTAGAGCTCGTAGTAAGTCTATGAAATTCTTAAAAAAAAAAGGTGGCATGTATTATGTAAACTCTCATTGTAATAATTTATTTCACGAAATAAGTTACAACAAGTTAGTACTAATGCATGATGACTCTTCAGATCACAGTCTTTGTTCCCCATGAATAAAGGAAATAAGAGCTCAGTGTCACTCTTTCTTGTTTGCATTAGTTTCACACTCCATTAAATTATTAACAAGAAAAGAAAAACACAAAAGTCTGTAGAGACTTGAGTCTTTAAAGGCTAGACATGGCAATCAAATCAAATAAAAAGAGGAGTGAAGAGGAGAGGCTTGGAGTGGCTGGGTGCACTTGAGCTCGACAGCTGAATTCACTTTCTAAACCCTTTTTTTTTTTTTTTTGTATTAAGACTGACTCAGATTTCTTGAGGATTTCAGCTCAACACACTTATACCATATCACTATGATGTTCAATTACACACAGAAGTCTGAGCCAGTGAAGTGTCTTTATGTCTTAACCTTTGCAGGAAAACTGACCATGAGAACACACGCTCATAAGCTGACATGAAGACATGCCTGGTGAAAAAGAAGGTGGGGTGTTGAAAATAAAAGGCAAAGAAAACGCCTTTGCTGCTCTGTATTATCTAAAAGCTGTATGCCTGTATCCGCTCAGGAACATAGTTATCATTAAAATAATTTCCATCTTAGAACAGCTTTCATTTTTATCTACAGAGCTGATCATTGTTTCAAAAACTTTAATAAATCCTAAATGTACAAGGATATAAAAAAAATCAACATTAAATTAAAAACTTGTCTCTATTATTTGGAGAAGAAACTTTTTTTTTTTTTTTTTTTTTTTTTACAGTTAACCAATATGAAATAAAATGAAACATGAATGACAATCCCAAGAAAAACATGTTTAATAATTCAGTTCAAAATGTACTAATGCAAGTTTACATTTTAAAATTGTGTACTGATGTTTAGTGACTTCAAACTATAAAAAAAAGACAAAGCAAAAGAAATACATAAAACAATCCAACCGTGTAATATGTCATTCAATTATTTAAAGGCTCAGATTCAAATCTTACATCTGTTATTGAACAAAATCCCTAAAATAAATATCTCACTATTTTTTATAATAATATTTTTTTATAAGATCATAAATGTGCACCTAAATATTTCTGAATAGATTTTACATAATAACTGTATAACATAAGAACAAATTAGTAAATGCATAATTAGATAGTAATGACATAACAATGCTAACTCACATTTAAATAATGGTATTCACAATCATTTCTTAATGAGGAGTTTCTGATTAATCGTGTGTGATAAATTTATAGAACATTACTTACAGGAAATAAAAGAAATCAGGGGAAATTGGTTTATCATGTGGCTGAATGTGTGTGCAACTGTCTTTTCTTTCCGCTCAAGTGTAACAAGACAGAGAAACACACTCAGTTTGAATAGATTGAATGCTGCCGTGATCTGTGAAAGGCTGAGACAGTCTTTAAAAGTTCATTTGTGCATATGGTGTATAGGCTAAAAGGATGAATGCAGGTAAATGTGAACAAACTTGTCAAAGCCTTTAAAAAGGCCCATTGTTCTCACTCAACTACTCAGCCATGAAATTATAATGGATCTCTTTCCAACTGGAGGACGATTAGAGACACTGAAGGGTATTATTGTAGGGTGAAATAAAGGAGCTAGTTTGTCCTGCAGGTGTTTGCATCCCTCGGTGCCACTGAAAATCAAACTGGAGCTCGGCGTGCTCGGGTAGTGTGTACAAAGCGCCGAGTTTTCTGATTATCATGAAATCAATTGTGCAACTTGCATCAGCGTCAAACTAGCAAAATCATCAACAAGCAAATCAGAAAAAGATAAATGTCTGCATGTATTAAAAGGTAATATCTGAGTATTTTTCTTTTTTTTTTTTTAGCAGAGAACAAAAATACGAAGCAAATACACCTGGCTAAGAAATAGAAAGTATATTATTCCGATTAATGCTGTCATTAGCAAAGAAATATCTGCTTCTGTGTGGAGCTGCTCACTTGTCACAGCTGTAGCTCAGACAGAGTGAATCTAGCAAGGCCAGACAGGCTGAACCCTCCTCAAGCCCTTTACAGGGGAATAAGGGACACCAGCACTGTCTTCAGGCACTGTTCCTCAACTGAACACCTATACACCCTCCTCACCCATCACACTCACACACACTTGTCAACTGGCTGATGGCTCCACTCCCAAGCCTCTCCAGCATGGGCTGTGCTAATTAAAGCCCTCCTCCAATACATAGCATGAAGTCATGGAGTAATGAAGGGAGAATAGCCAGGAGAACTCAACAACAAAATATTACCTCAACCCTGGAGCTCATGGTTGTCGAGGTCCTGCTATTAATGTCATCATTTTGACACAAATAACCCTTTAGCTTGTCAAAACAGCCATTATGAGCTGTAGGATGGACTGGTTCAGGTGAGGATACATGCTTGGAGCATTGTTTGGGGGGCCGGTGATGTTTTACTAATAGTCCAGAAGATGGCAACCTATCTCTGATTCACGCACACCATCATTTGTTTATTTATTTAAAGCTGTCAATCTGCTTCTGTTTGCTAGATGTGTGGTGCGCACATGATAAGTGGGTGGATGGTAGGGGGAGGCTCAGGTAAACGTGGTGAATAATGCACACAGAGGCAGCATTGGCTAGCTGGGGACTCAGAGAGATGAGAATGTGGCCAAACACTCCCTTTAATCGTAGGGTCTTAATAGGGTGGAGAATACTACATTAGAAGGCTAATGGTGCACTCCATTCTCCCTGTATACAATGCTAATATTACATAAGGACTACTTATTGGCACCGTACAGTGCAATGCTGAGCGTAAAACTGGAAAACATGTTTACACGTGGCAGATGCTAAAGTAGTCCATCACAGAAGAATGGCAAGGCCATTCTTTCATGTACACCCCACTACTAGCATGAGCATCATTTCATATTTCATATTTGTCATGGTAAACAATTTTACAAGATGGAGTCAGATGTACATTAATTTGATGAGTAAAAGCTAAAATTCTGATTTATAATGTTAAATTTCTGGACTTTCCTAAATAGCATTAAATAATAATAATAATAATAATAATAATAATAATAATAATAATAATAATAATTTTCATTTGTTCTGGCCCTGACAGAATATTTGGCACATAATGTTCAATAAGAGAGTGAATCACATTTTGAGATATTAAGTTATAATTTTAAGATTATATATATATATATATATATATATATATATATATATATATATATTCATTCTTTATAAACAATTTTTCTTCTGATGGAAATAGGGTTCCATACACTTAATTCCATACAATGTGTTTTAGAACACTGCAGTTGTGAAAGTGCATTAAAGACCACAGAAAAATCATATATATTTATGAACTCTTTCCCAGGTCACACGCTTATCATGTCCTAGTAATAGCTAAAGTTTCATGTAGGTGGTGTAACTGCTCATAATTCTTTCCGTGGAGCATTATTAAAATTTGTTTAACTCTTTAACACTACAAATATGTCAAAAGGATTTTTAAAAAATAAAAATCTGTTTCTTATCGGAAAATTATTATACGAATAAGATTAAGATAAGATACAAATTACCTATCAAAACTGTGTTCAAACACCACTCAGTGGATTTGCGTGTGTTTGTGTGCCCGTCCTTCATGCTCTGCTGATGATAACGTGTGCTTAGGGAGAGCAGGAAAACTCAGCATGCACCGCTGCTATCTCTCTGAGGCAAGTGGTGCTGGACCGGTGCCTAACCAGAGCAGGGCACTCGGCTAAATCGCACAGTTGGGACAGCAGCAATTAGAACAGTCACTTGTTATCGCAGGCCAAGTGAAATGCGACGCCACGGGACACAATGCCAAATTCAAATGCAGCATTACTCCATGCGGCCCCGTTGGATTCGGCCGCTACCGTGCCTCGCTGGATTAAATGAAAGTCTGCCATGCAGGCCATAAGGGAAAGCATGCTAGCAGGACGGCGTCTCTCATTAAAACACACAAGAGGTGGATGTGATTGAGGTAGAGACTGGGGACCGTACCAACTCCTCAGTAAGCGACAAGAGCAGCACAGCTTGGGTTTATCTAGAGGAGTAATCCAGAGAGCTGTAGCATACTGCTCAATCCTAAGCTTTAAGTGAAGCTAGGTGAAACTTTTTTTTTAAATCCAATTTTCTCCATAGCCAATTCCCACCTGCTAGCCCAGTTTCCGCTATTGCACGTGTGTCCTCCGAGACGCATGAAGCCAGCTGCCGAAAAATGATTTTGGATTGCAGTCTTCCACTCATGCAACCTCACAGGGCACCTAACTGCACTTGAAGGAGAGTGTTAATGATCCTTTTCTGTCTACGAGTTGATATTGCCTATATCTGATTGACAGGAGTTGATCTGTTTTAAACCTATTAAGACCATAATAAACCAAAACCACAGCAATACCAAATAAAACAGTTGCTATAAATAAGCACATACACAAGCTAATAAATAGAAGTCATACCTATGAAGACTTCTATCCTCACCCAAGAACTACACCCAACAATATTTGCGTATATTAAAATGCCTTTGGATAACAGCACACACAGGGCTATGATCTTCAAACCATGTGTATGTGTGTGTCCACAGCTGAGAGTATGTACCTCAGAGCAGGGCCTGACCTGCACCGCCACCATACGGGCATGTACTGTTTGATGCTCCTTAGGGGTTCCATCATGTGGTTGGCAGGCTAGCTGATAAACAGGCCTGTCCCAGGGGAACATTGCTTTGGAAAGCAGTATTTGGGAGGGGGGGGAGAGTGAAGTGGAGAGACAGCACAGCTTCTCTAGCAGCTGAGTGGCGGTGCTGCAGATGTGAGCCTGGAAGCGACAGAAGGTATTGCCGTGCACCATGTTTGTTTTCCCACCTCTCCTAGAGGAAAAGGGAGGCCCTTGATCTGGCTCCGAGCAAAACAGTTAGCTTTTGTTTCAGGAGATGAAAACCAGCGCTTGTTGAGAGGAGGGAAGAGAGAATGAAAGAGAAGGAGAGGGGAGGGGGAGAAATCCGGCAACCAAATGTGGCACGAGGGTGGTCACTCTTGGCCCGCTGTGACCTTTGTCCATAGTGTTCATGATCAAGGGAAGAAGATCATTGGAAGAAGAATGTGCTTTATAGCTGCACAAGCAAGAACTGGGTCTAGGTCTAGATATAAAAGAATATCTCTCCATTCTGACACACTGTCACTCACCTTCTCTTCTGTTCAGCTTTCTATGCACCTCTTGCTATGTCTTTCTCTCATTTGTATATGATTGAGTGAGAGACTGGAGGCATGAAGGTGAGAGATTTTCACTGAGTCATTAGCCCTCAGGTGTCTCTTGCACTGCCAGCCAGCCTGCTTTGCATATTCCTATGAAAAGAACATGGATTCATATCGCATCAAAATCCTTCCTGAAGGTTATATTAGACGAGATAATGCAGTCTCATTGGAGATGGCGCAATGGGTTTTAAGTTGACCTCCATTCAAAGCTATCTCAATCCCAATGAATTTCATTTAAGCCTTTGCTTTAATAATGGCACCGTTCCTCATTGCCATGAACCTCATATGCCTTGCAACGAAAACCTCCTGTTCAAATCGCTTCCTATCATTAATACTGAGTTTCCATAGAGGCATTTGTTTGAAATATGTGCAGTGGTAATATCATCCTCCCCAAGTGACACATTCTCACAGCATTTCAGAAACAGCGCACCGCTTTTCCCACAGAGATTGCTGTTTCCCAGGTCAGAGTGTTGCTTCTCTAAACTAAACTAACTCATGATCTCTTTCAACACTTAAACACAATAACGTTTAAATAGGTATCCACAAAACGTGCCTGTGCTCTCACATGTTTTTTTTTTTCTCCTTGAGAAAAGAGTGCGTGAGTAGAGAGTGTGTGTAAGTGTGTGTGTGTGAGAGAAAGCACGCATGCACGTGTGATGCACCAGTGCACAGTGCATCTGCAGTTGGAGTGGTGGCAGCCTGTTAGCATTCTGGCTTGACAACTCCATCAGCCCAGTCTCAAGGTAGCTGTCAATCAAAATACATCATTTAATCCAAGCAGTCCTTTTTTTTTTTCTTCATCAGCAAAGCCCATGACAACGCCGCTACAGCTTTATTTTAGCAGTGTGCACAGTTGTGTTTGCAACATGCTCATAATTAGAGAGAGAGAGAGGGGGGGGGGGGGGAGAGGGCGAGGGAGGGAGCGAGGGAGGGAGGGAGTGAGGGGAAAAAGAAAAAGTGACGAGGGAAGGGTGGAAAAATCAGCAACAAGTTTGGCACTTTGTGCTTAAGGCAGTTAATTTTCAAGATTGACATTTGAAGTGCAAGCATGGCACAGCCGTGCCATGGCACTAAGTTACAAAAGCAGTGCTTCATTCATCCTCTTTGGAGAGCCACTGCTTCATTTGCAGCTCACTCTAATTAGATTAATGGTGTAGTGGCATACAAAGTGGGCCCACTTCACATTAGATAGCATACGAATTAGGACAAGCATTTATTTCAATTCCAGGCAGAGAACAGCAACGGCTTAGGTATTTTAACAGAGCCCTTTATGGTGGAACGAGATGTTAATTGTCTGCCATTACCTCTAAACTGCTTGCTTGTTGTATTAATCATGTGCTAATTGATGCAGAGATAGAAACGTAGCCACGGGCTAAGGAGCAAAAGAGAGAGCAGGGAAAGATGGCGGATAAAGTATTATCTGGCGAACCATATGGAGGTGGCATCACTTTGAAAGCTCCCCTACATGCCCACCAGCACCAGTGTTTATGGCACCAGTGGAAATTTTTCTCCGTTTTGCATTTTTTTTTTGTTAATTCACTTCAAAAACACACACACAAAAAAAAAACAAAAAAAAAACGCGTGGTGTGAAAGTAGCAGCCAGCTGCAGCATGCAGGCGTTCAACACACTTTATAGACAGATATGCTGACAGGTTTTTCACAGTGTTATTATGTAGTGGCACAAAATCCCCCATACTATACATGTCTAGTCTACTACAGGTGGAAGATGTCAGGAAGAGTGATACTAAGGAACATGACAGAGAACATGCAAACATGGAAGACAAGATAAAGCAAGAGGAGTGAGGGAGGGACAGGGGAAAACTGTTCAGTCAGATATGTGAGGAAGGACAGAAAAACAGCATGACTGCTGAAGAGACAGAACTAGAGGACTCAGCATTAGCAGGCTCAGTAAGCAGCTTTGAAGTGATACCGTTTCCAAGGGAATCATCACTCACCTATGACACAGGTGCTCAAGTTCACAAAGCTCAGGTTCACAATGAACACAGTTACTGGCAAGGCAGGTGTTAACATGTAGTGGTATTGAATATTAATATTATTCTCAGGAAAATGACATTGATCATCGGAGAAAAAGACTTTTACAGATGATGGCATTCTGCCATTCTGATAACATGATCTAGCCACAATAACAGACATCTGCATATAGAGGAGCATATTATATGTTCCAAATAATTTTAGTTTCAGCAGTGTGTGAAACACAAGTAAGGATATTTAGATAAGAGGATTTATGCAGAAACATTAGCCAGCATTACACAGTGGGTCAGCAATGCTTTATCACACACCACACCACACACACACACACACACACACACACACACACACACAAGCATGTGCATACACACATACACACACATAATATACATGCACAAACACACACGCACGCACACACACACACAGACAAACTCAATCTGCACACACATCGCATCATAAAAATGATTAGCTAGAATTCTACTTCACATGTAGATACCTGTTTGCTGTGTATGAAAGTAACCCTCTCTGACACGTGATGATGAATGTTACACATTCTGGATTGTATAGATTTCAAATCTGAAAGAAAGGGGAAAAAATACGCACTAATACGCACTCGAACATGTGTGTACATGCTTATTGTGTGCTTTACTGTGACAAAAGATTATAACCTTCACATGTTATAATTGGAATTATAATTTATTTACTTTTACTCAAAACAAACAAACAAAAATACAAACAAACTCCAATTTGTTAATATTTGTATATACATGTTACAGATGTATATATATTTGTGTTCTCTTTACAGTGCTTTGAATGGCCCGTTTCATGGACATTAATGTTTCATGTTCTGTCAGTGTCCACACTGGAGTATTAGTTATTAATTATTATAATAGTATTAATTATTATTATTATTATAAATAATAATAATAATAATAATAATAATAATAATAATATTTATGATGATTCATGGGGAAGTTGGAGCCCATCCCATCCAACGCTGGGTGAAGGAGGACACCCTGGACAGCTTGCCAGACCACTGAGAGTCAACATACACACAATCATTCATAACCACATTCACACTTAATGCAATCAAAAATATCCATTTAGCCAAAAAAAATCCAATGTCCATGTATTTAGACTGTGGGAGAAAACTAGAACACCCAGAGGTGTTAGTCTTAACCAAGTGTTAACCACTACGTCACCAGGCTGCCCCATTATTATTAGTAGTAGTATTGTTATTATTATTATTATTATTATTATTATTATTATTATTAACAACAACATTCATTCATCATTCATTCATTCATCTTCTGCTTCTTCCGGGGTCGGGTCGCAGGGGCAGCAGCCTAAGCAGGGAGGTCCAGACGTCCCTCTCCCCAGCCACTTCCTCCAGCTCTTCCGGGGGGATGCCAGTAGTCCCTCCAGAGTGTTCTGGGTCGGCCCCGGGGTCTCTTCCCTGTTGGACATGCCCGAAACACAACACCAGGGAGGCGAGCTTCCTTCACAGGGTGGCAGGTCTCTCCCTTAGAGATAGGGTGAGAAGTTCTGTCATCTGGGAGGAACTCGGAGAAGAAATGCTGCTCCTTCGCATTGAGAGGAGCCAGTTGAGGTGGCTCGGGCATAATAAAAACATGTTGTTAGAATAAAAACAACATCATCAATAATAAAAATAAATAAATAAATAAATAAATAAATAATAATAATAATAATAATAATAATAATATACAACAATTATAATAGGCGCCACAGTGGCGCAGTGGTTAGCACATTGGCTTCACAGCAAGAAGGCCTGTGTTCGGTTCCTGGGCCCAGGCGTTTCTGTGTGGAATTTGCATGTTCTTCCTGTGCTTGCCTAGCGAACTATCTAGGGTGTACCCCGCCCTGACCCACAGTCGGCTGAGATTGGCACCAGCCTCCTTGCGACCCTTATTAGGATTAAGTGGCTTAGAAAATGAATAAATGGATAATAATAATAATAATAATAATAATAATAAAAAAAATAATAATAATAATAATAATAATATCTGAATTGCAATTTGAATGTACATTCCATATAAAAGGGGGGGAATAAGAAAACACTAATAACATATCTTTGTTTAAAACCAAGCCCAACACTGAAATCCATGCATCAGTGTGATTTTTTTTTTCTTTTAACTTTAATTTGTTCATCATCTGTTCTGATTTCAATATCTCTCTTTGAGCACTCACATTCACCCGCTGCCCTGAGCTGGATTTTCTTCAACCTTCACTTGGTGCATCTTGTCTGATCCTTACTGTATTCTAGAAGCTCATTTATTTGGTAGAGTTTGAAGTTTATTCTCTACAATGAACAGATCAAAAGTAATAATAAACAATAACAAAACCCATCCCTTAAAAGTCACCTCACTTCTCTAAACAATTCTTTGAAGCATAGCATGTAAGACAAGATCCTAAGTAAAACGTATTTGGTTGAAATGAAATAACATTCCATAATAATAATAATAATAAACAATTGTCTATTGTTCCTTCAACACTGAAACTTATTGAGAGCGATTCCTTTTATTTTGCAAATCCCCAGGATTTTGTGCTGTAAATTTAAAGCACAATGACTGCAGGGATCAACAACAGAATTAAATAAAAGATATACAGTATATGTAAAATATTGCTCTAAAATACATCAAGCTAACATGAAATAAAAAGAATTATGGCACAAAAGCATGGGCAGCATACACACTGTTCAGATAGTGCTTCGGCAATTTTTTTCCCTTCATAATCCACAGGAGCCTAATTACTAAAGCACTGCTGCTCGCTTTCAATCAGACAGAGGGGAAATGACACACTCTTTTGTTCCTCCTTCATATCACACATGATGCTCTGTCATTCTCTCTGCAACACAGAGACAAGCAGCAGCTCTCCCAGACTGCCATGTGTCCCCAGCATGGTTCACAGTGAGGGAGATGGAGCAGGACCCGTCATGGTGCCTGCACATATTTCATGCTTGCTCCTGGCCTACATTTATCCAACTATTATTAATAGTAGTAGTAGCTTGGAAGAATTGGGTGTGGCTTAATAATCATTCTAGGCTTTAATAAGCACTGACCCTGCTCATCTTCCACTGAACGGAAAATTGCTATTCAACATTGAAAATGTTTTTTTTTCTCACAGCAACTCAGCTGCGAGAGATGCTGCTGGAATATTCTGATATGCCTTGTGAAAACAGAATTAGTATGTCATTAAAACTACTGTAACCGATCTTGGCCTGAACTAGAACCAGCCACTTATTTAAAAAAAAAGTGGGGAGAAAAAGAAAAAAATGGGTCATAGTGGATAGGCAGTTGTAGATCAGTGTGGGCTGAAGAACAGTAGTGGAGCTGCATTGTGGTGTATCTTGCTGAGATTCTCGGAGGAGAGCTGCCTGGTGGAGCTCACAGTGTTTCTGAACGTGTGCCAGCACATGGGTGGCTTCTCTCAGCAGCAGGACAGAGGAGGCTGCTACCTGAGCACAGGAGGCCAGTGGAGATGCTAATCACACTCTGCTGCTGCAGCTGGGAACCTGCATGGCCTACTGGAGGTGTGACAAATACACACACAAACACACAAACCATGCACACACACACACACACACACACGCACGCTCAGTCAGACAATGCAGCTCAGAAGGGGGCCAGCCAGTGGGTGGCAAGCAGAGGTAAGTGACCCATGGATAGCTCCATTTGAGCATGTGTGTATTTTTGTGTATGTGTGTGCGTGTGAGTGTCTATGTGAAAGTCATTGACTCATGATCTCTCTCCATAACTCACACACCCCTAAGACAAGGAAGAAGATGATCTCTAGCTCATGTCTTAATTAGATGGACCCCATGACCTGCGGCATGCTGAACATTTTCTAAACCCATCATTCACCAATATTGCGTCGTGTCTTTCATTTTACTGAGTTATACTTAGCATCTTGGACCTCCTATGACAATGAGGAGAAGAGAAGGTGGAAATTCCACCATAAATCCAATCAGAGAAACACCACACTGGGGACCATAAATCAGTGGGTTTCGGGGGCACTGGAAGGTTTGGGAAGTGCACATTTCCCTTTTATTCTTCCTAGGAGGCACAACTCCATCCTCCTAAACCTGTGGTCCTGACCTTGGGAATGACTATTTTGCATCTGAAACCATAGAAACCCTGAGGTGCATAAGAAACCAAACAACATTTCACTTAGGCCAAGTAAAGTGGTTGTACTGATTTATTACAACCACTGGAATACCGAAGCAGCTGCACAAACAGAGTACATGGAATAACAATACCCTTTCTCCAACTTACTAATTAGTGCTTGACATTCAACATAAGTTTGAAGCAATTCATTCATTTTCATTAAGTGCTTCATCCTGATCAGGGTTGTGATGGACCCATCCCAGAGTCTATCACTAGGAACAAGTTAAAACTGGGTGAGGCCAGTCCATCACATGGTTTGGGTAATAATGACTCAAATAAATTAGAATACTATTTAGTACTATCTACGTTCTCAAGCCCATATGAGTCATAACCATTTTTTATATGTACCCAATGTTTAGATACATCACATCTGCACAGCACATATGGGTCATTCTCTGAATGTGGGTCAACTTTAATGATTGACATTTTGGACCTAATATTTTCCAAAAACTTTAAAGAATTAAAAGAGCAATCCCTGGCAAAAAACATACCACATGGACACAAAAAAACATGTCAGACAAAATAA
>JAQMYF010000012.1:42677432-42697121 GCA_030014195.1 Neosilurus mollespiculum | reverse complement strand
TATATAATTTATTTCTGCAAAATTGTTTGCAATGTGTGGACGAATATTGTGACATTGTTTTATTACTTATGTTTCATGCAGTGGTGGCCTGGTGGTAGGGTGCTGGCTTAATGATCCAAAGGTTCAAGCCCCACTATCACCGAGTTCTCACTGCAGTCCCCCTACTGCAGCTAACTGGGGGGTTATCAAAAGCCAGCCAGGGTGTACTCAGTACTCTGCCCTCGCCCAGAGTCAGCTGAAATGGGCACCAGCCTCCCCGCGACCCTAATTAAGCCATGCTATTGCAAAAGTTTCTAAAGAAGGGGGCAATGATGGCTCAGTGATTAGGGCTCTGGGTTACTGATATGAAGGTCAGGGAATGGGAATAATTTCGTGTCCATATGTGAATGAATTTCAACATGATGTTGGTGTTACATACAGATATATTCTGTTTTTTACTAAAAAAAGTGCAGTTATGTGCATGAAGTAGTTCTCTCACTGTCTTTTTAACAGTGGTTGACAAATTTATGATCAATACAGTGGGTAATAAGCTGGACTACATTGAAATTTGGGGATTGTGAATTTTTCACCCCAATGTCACACTTTATGGTACCAGTTTCAGAGAATGACCCATATTGTACACTGCATTATTGATGCGAATGTGTTATATGACATTTCAATTATGTTGGCATTGTTTGTCAAAAGGAATTTATCTTTAAGTTTAAAAAACCAAAAACCCTTCCAATATTTGTGCTTGTGCTTCATACACCACATAGAACGCCAAACTCTAATCAGCTTGATCATCAACAGTGTCAACATCTTAGCCTTATCCTGCCATCAGATCCTGCTTTTATAGAAGGTCTAGAAAGTCTCGATCCAAACTGGAGAGCTCAGCACACTAAAGGGCAGATAGACTATTACTATACTCAGAGGTCATGTTAGTCCCATATGAGCAGTATCTCTATGGCCAGTTGCCCGTTTAACATCTTCAACCTCGCTTCTCACATCTGCAGCCCGTACGAATACTCTGCCACTTCCATCCTCAACACATGGCCACAAGACCATAGTAAAGGGCCAGACATGCTGAGAAAAGCAGACTGAGGTAGACATGTCACAACATGGGCAGGGGAACTGGATGAAGGGGCAGAGAGCCCTCGGATAGGCCGCAGAAATCTGATCGCAACACTGATCGAGTGAGAAAGAGGGGAGCGTGAGAGCAAGCCTCAAGGGAACAAATCATCTTAGGCTTTTGGAGGAGGCTGGGACTTAGTGGTGACAGTAATGAGCAACACAGACAGCAATTTAACACAGCAGTCTGAATTTCTTTTAAATGAAAAGGATAAAATCATATAATGATTCGACATGGCTATTGAATTTTTATGTGGCCTACGAACCTAATCCGCATCAAATCGCATTTCAATTCAACGGAGGTTTTACCCATCAAATATTACATTTCTGTGAATGATCATTAAAATGATTTACTGAAAGATAACAAACAATAGTAGGTGAATGTATTTCTTCTGAAATAAATGCTTATGAGTATGGTGCTACACCGCTGTTACGTATTTAGCATTAGATATATGCAGTTGAAAAAAGTTGGAAGCTTATTTCTATCTTTTATGACTTGTGTTCCAGTTTTAGAGCCTAACACCCATGTAGGCCATGCTAAATATGCCCAGAAATAACACCGGGCCTCCCTACTGTCTCTGAGATTGCCCACCTAGGAGCTTGGCACACGCCACAGCACACACAAAACCCAGAAGATTATACTCATATAGCATATTTCATAATGCAAAGTTCTCACTTTTCTCTTCCTCTCCTCCCACTGTCCACAGCCAGCTTCATTTTAGCTGGGCGTGAAAAATTGTGACAGATTTTTCGTTCTTTTCCCAAGCACAGTGGCGGGTCAATGATAACACTGACACAAAGCAGGTTTGAAACAGATTCAAGGTGTGGCAGGTATTGTGCTGCCATATACAAAAAAAAAAAAAAAAAAAAAAAAAAAAAAAAAAAGCTTGACCACTTTCCCTTTCCCCTGTAATTAGAAAGCTGGGGCAATTATTGGGAAAGACAACCCACAAGTTCAGGTAGAAAGGAACAAAAAAAGCAAAGTTGAAAGAAAAAAAAGGAAGGGGAAGTGAAGGGGCGGTTCGGGATGCTGTTGTGGGCTTCTGACAATAGTCCAGGTGTAGTGCAGTGCTCTGTACAGGTGACCACAAAGCCACCTAACAAGCAGGTAATTACACCACTAAGGTAATTTGCTGAACTAAGTGCTACTTTCGTTGCCTGTTGGTGCGACTGTGTGCAATTACACACAAGGCCCAACAAAGGCCCATGTGTCCCTTTCAGAACACGGGCTTGGAAAACACAGTCTGTATGAACAGATGACACTGAACAGAGACACAAAAGGGGACACTGGCACACGGACATGTCCAAAAAGAGAGGTAGTGCTCGGTGTACCTCCCCAAGGCTTTAGAAGAATCTACGCTGCAGGTCCACAGAGCAGCCGGCTCACATAACATTAAGAAGGCTGTAATGAGTTCCATTTTAAGATGGGAGACTATAATTAGGCCCTGTAATTCTCCATATGCTGATCATGTGTGGCGTGCTGAAGTGTGCACGCCTAATCGTTTTGCTTTCTTTCTTTCCTTCTTTTTTTTCTTTCTTTCTTCAGTAAATGAATACATAGACATGCAGTTTGAGATAACCTGAACATGCCACCAGGACACTCACGTATATATTTAGTTTTGTTACATACACTACTGGTCAAAAGTTTTAGAACACCTCCATTTTCCAATCAAAGCACAGAACAAACAGTTGGATGTAAAAAAAAAAAGAAGTTGTGGAATTGTTCTTTTTAACACAATTTAATTAGAATTTGTGTCTCATCAATGTTGCTTTCTGGTGGCATGGTGGCATAGGTGTTAACATGTAGCATGTAGCAGCAAGAAGGTCCTGGGTTCGAGTCCCAGGCATTTCTGAGAGGAGTTTGCATCTTCTCCCCATGGGTTGGATACCCTGGTTTCTTCCCGCAGTCCAAAGACAAGCACATTAGGCTAACTGACTGCTTCAAATTGCCACTAGGTGTGAGTGTGAATAATTGTGTGTGTGTGTGTGTGTGTGCGCTGGCCCTGCAAAGGTCTGGGGAGCTGTTCACGGTGTACCCCATCTTCGCCCAGGTTTGGCTGAAATGGGCACAGCCTCCCCACAACCCTAATAGGTATAAGTGGTTCGGCAGATGGATGAATGAATGTTGCTTTAATTTTAGTTGAGCACACTCATGCCATTCCTTTAACAGATTTAAATAAAATATTGTTTTTGAATTTTTTCCAACTTGCACGGTGGCATAGTGGTTAGCACGTTCGCCTCACAGCAAGGTCCTGGGTTTGAAACCTGGAATGGGCATTTCTGTGTAGAGTTTGCTTGTTCTTCCTGTGGGTTTCCTCTGGGTATTCTGGTTTCCTCCCACAGACCAAAGACATGCACATTAGGCTAATTGGCTGTTCCAAATTGCCCCTAGGTGTGGACGTGAGTGTGAATGGTTGTGTGTGTTAGCTCTGCGATGGTTTGTCAAGCTGTTCAGGGTATACCCCGCTTTCGCCCAGTGTCGGCAGAGATAGGCGCCAGTCTCCCCGTGACTCTGGTAGGATTAAGCGTCTTAGCCAATGAGTGTTGTGTGAGTGCCAGGTTCTTTTGAACACTGCTGCAGAAGTTCCCATAAATGTGTTGAACTTGTTGGTTGCTTTGTCTTCAACTTCATGGGGTTTGTCTGGACACTGACCTGGACATTGCCTGATGTGAAGCCTACTAGTTTGTTCTATTCTTTTGAGATAGTTCTGGCATCTTACCTCTGATTCTTTTCAGGACAGTCACTGGACCTGAATGTCTTAATTTAATAAATAAAGATAAATAAACCTGAAAACATGAGGGTGTTGAGGGGTAGTGTACATATTAGTATATCAGTACTGTATGCTAGTAGGATTTCAAGCTATAGTTCATGATATGTTGAGCTATGTCTTCTATTTTTATCTCTCAAGTACAAAAAAGCACAAACAGAAATTAACTTGTGTGAAAGGAAAAATGAAATCACGAATGAGAAGGATGTCTTTGTTTTAAATCACACACTGATTTTGTTCATGGAAAGCAAATTTGGGGTTGCCAGGGCCCCAAGAAACATAATACAACAAAACAAATGCCAACTAATTCCAGCCATGCCATTATCCTTCAAATGATAACGAGCACAGATGAGATAAAAGCAAAACCTAGATAGCAAGTGACAGAAAATTCTGCTATAGACATACATCTATGTGTTTTTGCTGTTTTGGCGTACAACGCTACAACACTGTGCATGCATGCGCATACAATATACAATCAACCGCTTGAAGTTGTCTGATAAAAAAAGAAATCATGCTGACATCCAAAAATAGTTGGAAACCAATCTGTTTTAAAAAGCAGAGTAAAAAAAAAACTTACTGAGGAAAAAAACACCTACAATATGTGAAAGAAAACTCAATACAGTTATAAAGTACTTGAAACACACACAGAGTAAGAGAGAGAAAGAGAGAGAGAGAGAGAAAGAGAGATAGAGAGAAAAAGTGAGAGAGATTGAGAGAGAGAAAGAGAAAGAGAGAGAGAGAGAGAGAGAGTGCGACAGAAAGAGAGTGAGAGAGAGAAAGAGAGAATGTGTGTGAGAAAGAGATAGAGAGAGAGTGAGAGAAAGAAAGACAGAGAAAGAGAGAGCGATAGAAAGAGAAAGAAGACTGTGTGTGTGTGTGTGTATGTATGTATATCTGTGTGTGAGAGAGAGATAGATAGAAAGAGTGAGTGAGAGAGAGAGAGAGAGAGAGAGAGAGACAGAGGGAGAGAGAGAGAGAGAGAGAGAGCGAGAGAGAGAGAGAGAGAGAGAGAGAGAGGAAGTGAGAGAATGTGAGAGAGAGAGAGAGAGAGAGAGAGAGAGAGAGAGAGAGATCTGTCACCTTTGTCTCTAATGTTTATGCAGCATATTAGTCATATTCAGTGTAAATTTAGATGAAATCTTTAGATACATCAAAGGTTTCTGTGTGAAAACACAATAATTTCAATTTAGCAAGGACAATTCAGTCAAATCACATCCGACAGGGACATTCAACATTATCATACAGTGACTACAAATGTTATTAGTTTGTATTAAATAACAGACCACCCTGTCTATACAATCATTGCACCAATAAAGTGATATTGAGAAATAAAAGGCTCTAATAAATGAGTCAGAACTGTCATCACCCTGACACAGTCTCCTTCCTGTGGGGTAAGAGATCATTATGCTGATGCTGAGACAAATGAGTGTGTGTGTGTGTGTGTGTGTGTGTGCACACGCATCTAGAGAGCTTGCTCAGAATTCACATCCATGTAAACGAGCACCAGCCTGATAATAAATGCTCCTCAGCCTGATGATGGCTTAATTACCAGTGTAAAGAAAGTGTTTAATCTCTGACCCGTTTCATGTTCTCGCTATTCTCTTTCTCTGGGAGCGAGTTTGTGCGTGTGTGCCAGGAAGGCACCGCTGCGTCCCACTCGTAGAGAGACCCCTGCCGTCTGCCACGGGCCTGTAGGGTGCAATTAGGAGTCCCTAAATGAAGTTGACTATCCGGTTTCGTTTTTCTTCTTATCCTGCCCCCACCTCCCTCTCTGTTTGCTTCATCCTACGTAATTAACTCAGAAAACCATCGACCATGCCAGGCGTTGAGACGAAATAAAAATCACAACAAAACAATAACAAAAAAAAAAAAAAAAAACCCACACGATCATGCAGCAAAGCCAGCTTGATTTCAACACCAGGACTCCCAGCACAATAATGCGCCACACCTGTGCATGTGTGAACACTTAGCAAATCATAAAAGGCCAAAAGTCTCTTCCATGCAAGTGATATATGACATGCACGTCATAAAAAGTCCTTAACTTGCTAACAAGGCCACCAAGCCTGCCAACAGTGTCTGGAAGCAGTGAAGAGCATTCGACCCCCCCTGCTTTTAGCAACACAAACAAAGCCAATCCACCTGAGACGGCAGGGGACAGGATGCCATGGCTGCTTATAGCAACTTGAGGCTGAACATAAGAATGGCAGGAAAGCTGCTCAGTCCTGGCTGGCTTTGAAGTGAGCCACTTCTAAACTTTTTGGATTGGGCCAGTCCAGGAACTTTGAAGGCAAGTTATCCTCCGCCGCCGCGTGTCCTGTTGTGAACAAATTGTTTCCTCTTGTAATTAATCTTTATTTTTTTTTAGGAGAAACTGACACTTTGTGTTTGCTCTATGGGATGCTGGTGTGCCTTGAGAAATGGGTCAGGTGTGTCTCACACAGGCAGGTGGTGACTAAGCACAGGTGGCAATGTTTGGGCTTTCCTAAGGAATCTCCTCAAGGATGACCACCCACCAACTGGCCACTTCCTCTACCTATCAGGTCATGCCCTTGACGCATCAACTGCCTGAGTGTAGCCAAGCAAAGCCATTTATCACAATGAGGTCACTTTGTGGGTCGGCCTTACCTCATAGTGTGAGTAAAGACTATTGGACAGCCACAAATCATTAAGCTCTAATGCTAGCCTTTTTGACATCTTTGACCCCACGTTTCTCAACAGGAAATGTGTTTCTAGACAATAAGGGACACAAGGCTTGCTTTTGTGAATCTATTTACACCAAATGTGATTAGAGATTGCCAGCGCTCTGTGGAAGTGTGAAGCATTGCTGCCTTTTTTTTCCATTAAAAGTCAAATCGTGTGTGTATAATACGTATTTTCTTTGAGAACTAGACAGTTTGCTCTGGTACCAACGCAGAACACCACCCCCAGAGAAAGCAATATCAGGTCTGTGAAAGAAAAAACAAAAACATTGTCTTTGTCATTTAGATTTTGGGATGTTACAGCAGATTGAGTGTGTGTCCACAGGAAAAAAAAGGTGCATGCTAGCAATGACCAGATTAGCACACATAAATAAATGCTTCTCTGTTGCTGATAGAATTTATATCACAAAATGAACTGTGTAATCTGCAAGGAAAGAGCATAAAAGTTTTCAGCATGACACACTTAGCTAAATTGTTTCATATGTCAACATTCATCGAGCCTGAAATCTCCAATGTTGATACAGCACGATGGCCCCACTTCTCTGCAAGTCAGGCACAGCACGCCATTTTCAAAAGTAACTGCTTCCATGACAGGCAGTTGCTATGATGAATTGTCAATCACCTTGAAAACATTAACCCGCATGCATTGCCAAACCGGTACTTAATGTCTGTCTATGATTTATGAGAGAGAAAAACCTAACGAGAGCGGATTCAAGCTTCACTGTTGCAGCGCTTGTCACTGATAGATGTTCCAAGTCACCACTGGGACTCATAGTGCGGAGCCTGCTGTGTGATTGCTAATATGGAGGCACCCCTGGGAGAATATGTTATAGCTGGATTAGCCTTCTTTTTCCATTAAAGCCGCTGCTGTAAAGATGTCTTTTCTTTCCTCTACAGTTTCTGGTTTCATCTTCTAGTCTCAAATGCTTATATGATGTATCCTATATCTGCTTATTAATCCGCATTGTGATCTTTTTTTTTTTTTTTTTTTTGTCATCAGAGACAGTTTCAGGTATAAACATGGATTTCTAAAACAAGTTCTATTCATAGCATGGTGTTTAGATGTTCATTATTTAAGTGCATTCCCGTATAGGCCAGTCATGTAGCTTCCTTTGTGGGGGGAAAATAATGTGGAAATATAAACAATAATTCATTATATCTTTGAAATATCTTACTTGTGCCAATTTGGCACAATTTGACATTTTCTGCTTGTAAAAACTTTGATTGTGCTTTTAATGAGTATGGTGACGCCTATATCCTGTACGTGAAGAGGGGTCATAGTAATCCGACCAGAAGAACCCTGTGCCCCCTTCTAAATAAATGCTACAGTGTTCACCATTGAAATGCATTAAACTCTGACCTGGGATATTCTTAGCTCACTGATCTCGCTCCAAGTGCACTCCGAACACTCTTCTACATGGAGTAGGGAGCGAGTGCAGAGCTGCACGTTGGCCTATCCCGACAGGAAATTCCATACTGTTCCCCAGCCACTGAACACAATACTATTAAAAACACGGTAGATGAAGGCACAGGGGCAGGGGCTTTCTTTCTTTCCCTCTGTAGATAGTGCTCTTTTAAGCCATAATTATCATGTTCAGATGAGAGGGCAAATATGAATTATGTAAGTGAGACAGGATAAGCAAGCCAAAACACACAGAAACAGACCATATGGAACAATTGTGTTTTGATGAGCTTCATAATTCGGTGTAGGGGTGGACCAGGCGAATGGCTGAGTCAGCACTGTGGTACACTCCAATGATTTTAACTCTGAGTTCAGTATTTATTAAGATAAAAGAAAAATGATCATCTAATGCTGAGGATAACATTTGCATTAGAAAACTGCTCATCTTCTAGGCCGATAAACAATTTCCATTCAATATGTGAAGCTATTTATGTTCAGTATACACAGTGAATATACCAGAGGCACTGAATTCTTGATGCTCATTGGTAGAGAATTTTTTAACAGCTGTTTAAACGATAGGGCGGCATGGTAGCATAGTGTTTAGCATGTCTGCCTCACAGCAAGAAGGTCCTGGGTTCAAGATCTGGGCTTGGTGAGGACATTTCTCTGTGAAGTTTATATGTTATCCCTGTGTTTCCTCCAGGTACTTCAGTTTCCTCTGACTGTCCAAAGAAAGCTAGCACATTAGGCTAGCTGGCTGTTCCAAGTTGCCCCTAGGTGTGAGTGTGAATAGTTGTGTGTGTTGGCCCTGCAATTGATTGGCGACCTGTCCAGGGTGTACCCCGCCTTCTATCAGATTCAGCCGAGATAGGCTCCATCCTCTCCGCAACCCAAGTAGGATTAAGCGATTCAGCAAATAAATGAATGAATGAATTACAGTTTTAACAATGTATTTGTTTACACATGTGAGAATAAAGCAACTATTAAAACTGTTGTAATTCAAATAAAACACTGAGGAAAGTGTTGTTATTGGTGTCAGGTCATGGTCTCACTATGTCATTGGTGATTATTTTTCTATAATAGCACATCTTGTCATGTTTTATTCCTTATTTACAGATGACACTGTAAATGGATGAAAGTAGATTCTGTATAAGATCGAATTCTTTGTATGTCGTTTAGGATTACCCGCCTGATACTCATGCACATTTGATTCATGTAGCTGTGATTCTGTCCAATTAATGTGGTCTTGTATGGACTATTAATGGACAAACTATCTGTGCAGTGTTAGTGGAAGCTGTTTTCCTGTATTGACCTCAATGCACAGCATGACTCGGTAGTGAAAAAAAGAGAGAATAGAGGCTAGGACAAAATGAACAGACGGTTCTCCCTGCTCCATGCTCTTATCAGAAAAACACTGCTGCGCTCAAGTCAATAGACTGGTGGAATTTTAGCATTTGCACTCTGGAGCTGAAACGAAATGGAAAATGAGTCAACATTTATTACATCTGTAGGAAAAACATTTCGCAATATTTTTCACCTTTTCGGATGATGTCATGTGATCTGTATCAGTATAAGCACTACCTGAATGGTTAAGGCGGTGGTTAGTGGTTAAGGCGATGGGTTACTGATCCAAAGGTCAGCAGTTCAATCCCCACTATCACCACTGTTGGGCCCTTGAACAAGGCCCTTAACCCTCAATTACTCAGTTGTATAAAAATGATAATTGTAAGTCACTCTGGATAAGACATCTGTAGGGAAGGCTCTGAAATGCTGTAAAATGTAAATGTACTCGAACTTGAGAGCCCATACTCAGCATCTACTCGAACAGTATCTACTCGACTTGTCGCAGGGATGTAAAATCCCAACAAAAACACTGCCTCAGGAGCTGTGTGGGGACACGATGACTCCTGCCTCCTTCGTTATTTGTGAATTTATTCATTAATCATTCAACTCTTGTGTGGCCTGTGTGGAGGAGCCAGTGGCAGGTGACACTTTTTCATATGGTCACAGCAGCACACAGCTGGGCCGGCCGAATTCACCCATAATCCACACAAATTATTCCGCTCCTCAGAGAATAGGGCTGCCTGGTAAACAACCTATAAGATCTGGGCTGCACTTAATTAACTCTGTAAAAGCCACAAAAGTATGGTGAACACACACACACAGACACACACACACACACACACACACACACACACACACTCACAAGAAAGAGCCTACAATTCGATTTTTAAATCAAATCAGTTCAGGAAAAATCTACAGTCGGTTTGTACATTTGCAATCAAATTAATCTGTATTGAATTTGGACAGAGATTTATACTGCAGCTGAACAACAAAGAGGAGTTGAATATGATAGATGCCTTTATTGAATGTAGGGAGCTTTTATTCTCCACACTCTATTGAGAAAAAGACACATCAAGTACACAGACCGGACTGCTGATGAACAGGTCACTGAGTCACTCACGTTCAAAGAGAAAGTGTGAGAGAAACTCTTCAGCACCGATCCCCAGCAAAGGCTCACAAAGTAACAAAGCGTCAGACCGGCACCACCGCTAACAACGGGAGAAAATCCCAAATGAAAATGTACTCTAATCCGGTGCTGAATGGCACAGAGGAGCTCTAACACCATTAGTGACTGCGGTGCACGCCTGAGATGGCTCTCACATGTCGGGAGGGGATGGCTTCAGCTAGCCAGACTTAAAAGAGCTGTGAGCTCTGTTAGCCACCTGCTTTGCATCGGCACACCCAAAGGCATTAGAGAAGCACCACGATTGTGAAGAAAGCAGCATTGTGGGAGGCCTTGGTGGGTATTGTCCAGCTCCAGCAAGATCTGAAGGACATCTGCACTGGTCGGACCAGAGGAAGTTGTAATCAGGGGGCAGCACTTTCCCATCTCTGTTCCATCAAGGCAAGTCTGGATTTTGGAGTGAGGAAGCATCATCTTCAAAGCCCGGCATGGATTTTGCATCTCTCAATATGGAATAAGTAATATTACAGGAAGCCAGAAAATTGGCAAAACTTAAGAATGCTTTTTCATTTCCTCTTATTTATCTTCCATGAAAGTCTCCTATTGTTTTATTTACGTGACAGAACTGTTGAAGGCCAGAGAACACACAGACACCCTCCCACACTTATTCATGATAGAGAATGACAAGACAAAGACTCAGTCTCCTGCTAATTAAACAAATCAATTTAAAAAGTGCTGTTGGAACTGGGTAACTGATGCTCTTTAGTCGATATAACAGCCCGACTGGGAGTTCCACCACTGCTTTAAAATACCGTCCTTTCACTCCATCTAATAACATTAGGAGCACTTATTTGCACCTTGCTGTCCTGACAGTGAAAGCTACGACTTATGGAAATGCAGATCACAGCCATGGTCCCAGTGTGTGATCAAATGGGTTCACTTCACAACCTACACAGAGAACTTGCTCCATAAACTCTAAAGTACCCCAAAGGTCCCTAATGAAAATAGATCCAGCCATCAGCACAGCAGTGGTCCAGATGCTAGATAAGGGTTAGCTATTTGCATACTCTTCACACCATGCAATTCCTTTTCAAGCAGATCAATTATCATATTAAATTTACCCTCCTCAGTTAAAGCGATTAAGTTTCAAATTGTTTTAGATGGCCGTCATTAATCCTTACAATAGGCTAAGTGCTTTGGTTGCAAATTTGATTGGGCTCCTGTATCAAGGGTCAAATTAACAGCATACTAATGTTGAACCCTATTTAATTCGTGCCATAGGAATTCCATATTAACATACAGTGTTCTTATTGCCATTAATTTAATGTACATAAACTCTCAAGAAAATAATTGAGGTCTGACAGGAGTGTGAAGGGGAATTCTTTCATTCCAAATCAACACCAAATTGATCATGAATTGAAAGGAAGTTCGGAAAATGAAGAAAAACATCAGTCTACCTTGCATTTTACAGTAACTGTCAAGAAAATCAAAGCCTTTATGATTTATCCATCTATTCATCCATTTATTATCTATACCGCTTATCCATCAGGGCTACAGTTGGGCTGTTCACACCCATGGGCAATTAAGAGTAGCCAGTTGACCCGATTTCTATGGCTTTGGACTGTGGGAGAAAACTTGGGTGCCCAGAGGAAATGTGTGCAACCCGTGGAGAGCATGCAACCTCCACACAGAAGGGCCTCAGTCAGCCACATAGTTTGAATCCAGAACCTTCTTGCTGTGAGGTGATAGTGCTAACCACTACACCAGCATGCCGCCTGCCTTTATGATTATAATTTCACTTTTTAAAAGGGCTCTATTTTGCAAATTATTCCATTCTTTTATCGTGTGTGGATAAACAAAGTGAGATTTAAATATACCAAACCTCAAAACGGCATTTAAACTTAGGAGTCAAGTGCCTAGTTCTGCCATGAGGCATACTGCCTTAGAGCAATGTGATAGGCCATGTAGGTGGAAGCCTAAACTGTTTACCTAAGCAGTAATGCCTAGGAGAAAAAAGCGGTAGTGGCGCCGGGGCTGGCCTGGTTGTGCTCGTGTGGCCAATGTCAATATGAGCACTGTTCTATCAAAGCCGTGCAGATCCCTGGAAGCTATGTTGGTTTGGGTAATGAGCCACTAGAGCCCAGTGCTGTAACATGAGCACAGAAGTCACTGTTTAATAGAGATTTCTAGACCATTACTATATTTGTACCTTCTAGAAGCTCACAAAAGTACTCAAAGGATTGTTGAGAAGATTCAATACATAAAATAATGTTGATGCGCTGAAGCCTTTAGAGTCACATCCAGGGGTTGAGCATGTACTAAAAAATGGACTAAAGTAAACTTAAGAGATGGCACCAGTAGCAAAAAGTAAATGGTTTTATCTGATAAAATTAAGTTAATCTGAAACCCAACTTTTATTACTTTTCCTTTTATCTAAAACTGTTGGAAAGTGATTTTTCGTTAAAGAGAAACAGGACTACCTTTTTGCCATATGCTATTTTTAGCATTTAGTTTGCAGTATTACATTTACCCTTACAATAGTACAATTTGACTTAGGTATTGGAATCGATGCTACAGATAGTGTTAACAAATTAACAAACTTACAGCTGCAGGTATTTTCCAACTGGAAGCAGTGCGTAAAGTGCCGCCAAGTGTGCCGCTAAGTGGTCTGCCATTTTGTGGGGCATATCATAAATAAATGTGAGGAGTCCACTTGCAAAACCTGCTATGTCAAGTTGGTCAGTTTTTAAGAAAAACTAGTTTTTTTATAGGCATAGAATTTTTTTGACAGAGTTTCACTTCTTCTGCTACAATTTATAACACGAGTTAGCAGGTTTTGAGTGGGACTTGCGCAGATGCCTGAAAAAGAGGCTAAGGGAAATTACTTTTTTTTTTTTACAAAACTTAACTTAGCAGGTTTTGCAAATGGACTCCTCATGTAGTCTATGTGTTGTAGGGAAGCAAAAGAAACAGCTTATTTTCTGAGTTCTTGCACATTTTACTGAGGTTAGACCAGGGTCAGTCATTCTCATTCAATTTCCACACTGAAATCTGATGACTTACTTAAAGACACATGGATAGTTCTAGTGCTTAATACATAGCATATCATGAGATGATCACAAATTATGATGAATTAGCATGACATGTGATAGTCTTTTTCTCTTTTCCGTGATATTGTATCAATATCAAGGAAAAGAAAAAGTTTGCCTCACAGTAGGAAGGTTCCAGGTTTGATTCCTGGACTCGGGGCATTTCTGTGTGGAGTTTGCATGTTCTCCCTGTGCTTGCATGGGTTTCCCCTGGGTACTTCGGTTTCCTCCCACAGTCCAAAAAACATGCACAGTAGGCTGATTGGCAGTTCCAATTTGCCCCTAGTTGTTGTATGAGTGTGAATGGTTGTATATGTTTTGGCCCTGCAGTGGACTGGTGAGCTGTTTAGGGTGTACCCACCTTCACCCGGAGTCGGCTGAGAAAATGAATAAAGGCAGCCTAAAAAAATTAATGAATATATATATATATATAAAGAAAAGTTTTCAAATACAAAAACTGTCAGTATAGATTCCCAGATGTAAAGTTCCTGCCAAAGTGGGAATCAGCCAATCAGCATCGTGATGTTTAACCGCCAATCAGCAATGCAGTGCATACGGACACCAGATGGACACACGTACATCCAAGCAGAGCAAAATTAAGTCGATGGTTTCTTAGGTATGGCCTGAACTGTAATAAATTCCAACAATATTCAAGTAAAGCAAAAAAAAAAAAAAAAAAAAAAAAATACACAAAATGTTTATTTTAGAAATGAAGCATAGCATTAAAGTAAAAATTACCCTTCCATCTGTGCTCAATACAATCATTACAAAAATGCAAAATCATTTATCATCAGAATTATCTTTAAAAGAACATTTCTTTTTCATAGCTTGTCTACACAAACACGTAGCGTTGCACTTTGCTCGTTATATATTTTAATTAAGCCACTCCTCTGCATCTTGGAGAGTTGATGCACAGCTGTGTACCTCTGGCTTTAGAACTAGCTCCACGTCCTTCACATAAGCTCTCTTGCTCTCTGTGTCTCTCTCTGTCTTTCTCGCTCTGCTCCCCATGTAGCCTGGTGCCCACTCGTCAGATGGTGGGGTTCACCCCTGTTTCTTCGCCCGCCAGCATGCACCATCCAGTGTCAGAGGATCAAATGAACTATTTCCACTGCACTGATGCCCTTCTGACAGACAGGCTGAGTTGGTCGGGCTCGTCAGATTGGCTGGCTCCGAAGTTGACAGCAAGGTCAGGAGAGACAGCTCTCAGCTCAGCCCAGGACGGCCGGGGATGAACCAGGCACAACGATTCAGAGTTTCCTTTGACTCATCTGAGGTGCCAGGAATGACCACAACATTTGGTTTGGTAGAGGTATGGTTACAAGGGCACCTAATTTCATCACTTTTAATGTAATACAAGTAAGTATAGAACAAAAAAAGATCCTGATGTTGTTATAATATTGTTAACGATGGTTTGCATTCAACCTTAGTATCTAAGCACACCTCTCATGATCTATTTTTTATAAAGGCTCAAAAGACACAGGTTGTGGCAAACTGCCTGAGGAAAGTCTTCCTGCTGCCCCCAGCTTGGCTGAAGGTCCCGCTGCACACATGCACACCCACACCAGCCCATCGCACCGCTGAGTGACTTTTCTACAAGCTGTTCACAGTGGGGCTGCAATCTGGAAGGTGCAATATTGTCAGAAAACACCACAATGGCTTCGGTCTTGATAGCTTAATTAACAAAAGCTAAAATGCACAAATTAGGTTTATTTCACAGTAAAATAGATCAAATATCAAAAAGTAATAAACATTTAACACACAGGAGTGATTTATTCTTCAGCGGTGTGTTTCCAATGATGACAAATACAGCTTCTTTTTTAATATCCTTTAACGGGTACCAGACACTGCTGCTGTACCTTGAATTCTGATACTTTTAATTTTTCTGTGTGATTCTCCTGTATTGAACGTGTTTGAGATCATTCACCGAAGAAACAAAAGGGTTTTTTTTTTTTTTTTTCAGTTATTCTTCAACCAGGCTTCCAGTTCCGCTAGTCCAGCTTTTAGAAAAGCAGGCCTGATGTTGTCACAACAATCCCAGCTCTTACCAGAACTCGAAACTGTAGGATTTGCCAAGTCCTGACACATTGTAGCACAGCTGATTAATCAAGCTTTGAGAACACCTGAGAAATCAATTAATATGAGTTCTGACAGTTACTTTTTGAGCTCAGTCAATATGGCTGTATGGCTTTTTCAAGGAGCAAATGCTTGCTATTGGAGAGTGTGGATAGGGACACAATGGGGGAGGAAATGGTGCTTTTATGTCTTTTCTTTTTGTGAAGGGGGGCCTCTATATCGGCCTGATAGGCAAAATAAATGAAGTGGGGGAACAGTCTCATGGCTATGTTGCAGAGGACCGTAGGGAGGTCTTAGCCCCTTGAAAAGCCCCCCCTTTTAAAAAGAGGATGGATGTAGGAGTGCAAAATATTCATGACTGAAATTGGAATGGGAAAACCGCAGCTAAACATTGTGTGTGTTAAAGTATTCACATCTTATTACTGCAGCCATGCACATACAAACACACAGGGACACTCTATTTACTCTGCACAGCAATGAAGCCATCACAGGCTGGTGTCTCTCTGAGACGAAGTGGGGCACTTTCTTCAGAGAAGTTGCTGTAGTCTTTTGATGTATTATAGGTTAAGACTTTCCAAAACAACGCCTCTGGGCTGTAGCCTAGTCAAGTGATAGCTTGCGGCGTGGCTAAGCCACATGTGTATTTGCACACCTTTTTTAACCAAATTCATGCTAAGGCA
Source organism: Neosilurus mollespiculum (assembly GCA_030014195.1). Classification (NCBI taxonomy): domain Eukaryota; kingdom Metazoa; phylum Chordata; class Actinopteri; order Siluriformes; family Plotosidae; genus Neosilurus; species Neosilurus mollespiculum. Next base: position 42,680,833 of record JAQMYF010000012.1, on the reverse strand, counting down.
GGGAAAAATGTATAGTCACTCTCAAATGCGGTCTTATTTATAGCGGCACACTTCAGCATGTCTTGTAAATCCAGCCCTGTTATCAGTTTCTTCCCTTGAACTGAATCTCCCCTTATCCAAGTGTGGTGTTATCTAAGATGCTATCTGAACACGGAGCCTTTGAAGGGCCGCATGAGGAGCAGAGGCTGGCTGGTTTTGATCAGCTTGCCTCTTTCGCTTTCATGGCTGTTCTGCCTCAGGAAATCCGGGCAGTGAGTGCAAAGAGAACGAGAGCAGCACTGGAAGTGGCGGCACTGCTCCTGATTTACAAACTTGGATGACCCAAAGACTTCATTAGCTTAATCCTGTTTGACTTGACCATTGCACAGTACAAGGTCTGACCCTGAACTGCTGTGAGCTGTACCCTATTGAACTCATACAGCTGTAGCAGCAAATTTCCCATTAACTAATATTTGTTTGTCACAATGAATACTTAATACTTATCATTTATAATATTGCATAGTTTTAGTTATCCTGGTGCAGTGGGGTGTTATTTGTAAAAAAACAAACAAACAAACAAACAAACAAACAAACAAACAAATAAATAAATAAAATATTTGCCCCCCCCATCATATAGTATAATTTTGATACATTTAGAGAGATATTACATAAATTCCCTTTATTATAAGTGTAAAGACATTAAAATACACAAGAAAGTAAATGTAACTGCAAAATCAACTACCACTAATTTGCTGTGTACCAGCTTCTCTACTTCTGTATGTGAGTTATTTCATAGTGGAGACTAATTTAAGAATTTAAGAAACAACTGTACTGACAATCTCAAACAAGTGTCTTGATAACCAAACAACAGCATCAGTACCTGTGGCCTCTCTCTTTACACAGGCTGTGTAATTCCTAACCCTGGGTTTAAACTGCGACACGATGTCCACAATCTCCACGATTTGAGAAATTAAGCATTTCGTGGGATCGAATCGTGATGACCTTGAGGGAACTTGGTGGATTCGGGATGATTGCGCTGATCGTGGCAAAATGTTTAACTGTCGATTATTACGATGTATTACAATTTGACACCAATCGTGATAGAATGTGGGAAGCGCGGAAGAGCGCAGTAGAGCATAACAGACCTTGATGCACTATCGTAGGGGATCTTGATGAACTTGGAAACACGATTCCTCCAAGTTTCATCTCCTGGATGTGAGCTGTCTCCTTTTTATTACCCAATTTTGCTCTAAGCATGCTCTTAAATCGTGGAGCTCCGTGCTTTTTTTAATCGCGGAGATCGCGGACATTGTGACCCAGTGTAAACCCAGGGTAATCTAACACAGTATGGTGTAAACGGTAAAAAGGAAAAAATGTGCTAATGTACTGTTTTTACATTTAACATTTATGTCTATGTGAATTTGTGTCTATTCTTACGCTTAACACTTACATTTAATATTTGCATCACCTATTTACATATAAGCACATTATATTTAGGAGTAATGAGCACAATAACAATTTTATTTCATCAATTCATGTGAGGAATGCCTGAAATGTACAAAAATTGCATTAAATGATGGAAAAAACCAGCAGTGCTCCATTTGATCCTTGCCTTGCAAGTTTATTATTTAAGCTTTATGAGGTATAGCTAAATTTATAGGTAATGTTGTGGCATATTTAAATATTTTTATATCTGTGTTGAGTAACTGGATCCAACAGTGACAAATAGCAGCTTCACATATTACATGACATAATATGGTTTGCACTGCCATGACCTCTAATTGTTATTAACCAGATAAACAGTAATATTTCACAGTGGCTGACATCTGGGAACTCTTGGCCAGTAGAGTTTGTACAGTAATAAAAAGCTGGCTGAAGTTTTCTACAGCTGCTGAGCTTCAGTTTGCTTCATACTGTAGGTCAGGATTTCTTGAACAATATTATACCCAACGTTTCATAAGTTTCAGCTCATACGACTCATACCAGATCATCATGTCATTATAATTGCCAGATTTTACTCTCAAACATCAAAGGGATGCTATATCTATTTGACCGAGCGATAGATTCAAAACCATCATAAATCGATGTATAGTATTATTACACATATATGTATTAAGGCATGTTTTTGTTTTCGGACTGTACTTACACCTACCAACAATTAAGTTGCAGTGCTATTGCATGGAAGACAGTTGCACATGCTACTGCATGTTGTAATATATGACATTCTGAGGAACATTTGTGCTGGCATCTCTAATTTGAAGTTTGAGTTTTTTTGGCTTGGTGTTGTAATGCTCGTCTCATTTTTGTCAGTGCCCTTATGTTTGCAGTGTACACGACAACAACCAGATGGTAGAGCCTTCTGTATTGAGAGCCAATGCTTAATTAAAGCTGCACAACTGTAATGGTCCCATTCAGCACAGACAGAAGAGGAAATTAATCTGAAGGAAAAAAAGGCTTAAGTATTCATGACCCATGAATAAAGAGTTTCAACTTTGGAGCAGGTCAAGCCATGAATATTCATCGAAAAGTATATTATGCCACATTCTGTTTGTGACAATTCTGACCATGAAGGGTGATACAGAAAAGAAATTTGCATCAGCTTTAAAAAGCTAATAGAAACCTTTTAAAAAAGTGAAGAAATGTTATGCTTGAATGAGATTAAACAGATATGTTAGTATGCTCAACAGCTAAAAAAATCATCCAGAGTATCCCAGACCATGTTTCTACCTCAAATTAGTTCCACATAATTGGGTAACAATGACCTTGTCAGAGTTAATTCAGTGTGTTGTAACCAGGGTTCTAGCACAGGTTCTGGATGGCTGCTTAAGTATAAGCATACACAACTCAACAGAAATACTGTTAAAAGTCTCTGTTTCCACAGTTGACTGACATCTCATCTAAGTGCATTCCCGCTATGTTCTAAGGAAAGGCTCCTGATCCACTGTAGTGTCATTCCTGCTGTTACATCAGTTCAGTTTAGATGCTCATACGCACTACATTAGAAATTAAATTCTGAAATTTTCAGCTGATTTTCTTGAAGGTCAAGTCAAAATACTTACATTAATTGCATGTGGTTCAAGACCTCTGATGTTGCCATATTTTTTGTATGAATAGAAGCATCTGAAATCAGGTTTTCTAATAGTGTCTAGACTACCAGCTTTAAATGAAAGTGCCACTCTTTAAGCCCAGGGGCTCTTGATGATGGCTGAGGAATCAGGTCACTTTTTTCTTTTTTGCTGTCAAATGAAATAGGATGTAACATAAACATTACATGTATAAAAAATAATAATCATAAAGTATATATTCATTCATTCATTTTTGAACCGCTTATTCCTAATAAGGGTCGCAGGGAGGCTGGCGCCCATCTCAGCCGACTATAGACGAGGGCAGGGTACACCCTGGACAGCTTTCCAGGCTATCAC
>JAQMYF010000012.1:42661728-42673472 GCA_030014195.1 Neosilurus mollespiculum | reverse complement strand
GGACATGGGAGTTTGCCCAATCTGTCCTCGTGTACTTTTTGGATTTACAGAAGGCTTTCGACCGTGTCCCTCAGGCTATCTTGTGGGGTGTGTTCCAGGAATACAGTGTATCAGACCTGTTGCTACGGGCCATTGGGTCTCTGTACCACCCGAGCCAGAGCTTAGGCCACATTGGTAACTACAGGTCGAATTTGTTTACAGTGAGGGTTGGAGACTGTCCTTTGTCACCGGTTCTGTTCATAATTTTTATGGACAGAATTTCTAGGTGCAGCTGAGGTGTTGAGGATTTCTGGTTTGGTGGCCATATGATCTTGTCTCTGCTTTTGGCAGATGATGTTGTTCTTTTCGCTTCATCAAGCCGGGACTTCTAGCTCTCATTGGAATGATTCGCAGCTGAGTGCGAAGCGGCCAGGATAAAAATCAGCACCTCCAAGCCTGAGGCCATGGTTCTCAGCCGGAAAAGGGTGGAGGGCACCCTCTGGGTCTGGAATGAGGTCCTGCCCCAAGTGGAGGAGTTCAAGTATCCCAGGGTTTTGTTCACGAGTGAGGGAAGGATGGAGCGGGAGATCGACAGGCAGATCGGTGCAGCCTCTGCTGTAAAGCGAAGCTTGTACCGGTCCATTGTGGTGAAGAGGGAGCTGAGGCGAAAGGCAAAGCTCTCAATTTACTAGTCAATCTACGTTCCAACCCTCGCATATGGCCACGAGCTTTGGGTAGTGACCGAAAGGACAAGATCGCGGATACAGGTGGCTAAAATGAGCTTCCTTCGCAGGGTGGCAGGGCTCTCCCTCAGAGATAGGGTGAGAAGCTCAGCCATCCAGGAGAAGCTTGGAGTAGAATTGTTGCTCCTCCGCATTGAGAGGAGCCAGTTGACGTTGCTCAGACATCTGATTAGAATGCCTCCCGACCGCCTACCGTGTGTGGTGTTTCGGGCATGTCCAACCTGGAAGAGACCCCAGGGTTGACCCAGAACACGCTGGAGGAACTATGTCTCTCAGCTAGTCTGGGAATTCCACGGTGTCCCCCCAGAAGAGCAGGAGGAAGTGGCTGGGGAGAGGGACTTCTGGACCTCACTGCTTAGGCTGCTGCCCCTGCAACCTGATCCCGGATCAAGTGGAAGAAGATGATGCTGATAATGATGATGCATCATTCACATAGGAGTGATTTTACCTTTAGATAGTGACCCAAACATATTGCACTGTTGCTGTGAATTAAATACTTATGAACTTTTTTACTTCAACTGTCAGTAGACAAAATACGATGTACTTTCTGATTACTTTCTGCAGCTTTAGAATACTCTATTCTCTTTTTCAGAACATGCATATAAAAATAAGTTGTTTGACATCTTGACCTCCACCTGGGGTGATTCAAGGGTCATACCTTTAGGTGGCTTCAACCTCTTTCAAGAATGATGTGCATACACTGCTGTGCGATTCATACATTAATAGACTTCGGGATGTAATATTTTAACTTACAACAATAACACTTAGTGAATGATTTAAGTATCATGAGTTTTCTACCACAACTTTTCAAACACAATGAATAATGGAATATGCTGATTGCAAAAGTATTCAACCTATTTCACCTCTGTAAACCAATCCAATTAGGTACAGATTTTAGAAGCACCCTAATTAGTTCGGTGATCTACTGTAGTGTCTAATAATAATTGTTCAGAATGAATAATCACAGATTTCATTATAATCCACCTGTTTCAGAGTGGACTCACAATTAGGTAATGAAACGTGAGGCACGTAGACTCATAATGGGCAGAATTTGTAGCAAAGCAGATATGATGAGAAATGTACACAGGATATGAATACACTGCTTAGTTATGTGAAATCAATGTGGACTCCACTGCACTGAATGCACACGAATCAGAATCTACCCTAACATTGACTACCTGTCCACACTTTTTCTGCTGTCACTAGACTTCCATCTTTACACTGTCCACCAAAAGGAAAATATAACAATTAAACAGCATTTCAACCCAAAATAAGCTATCAACTGATCCATAATAATTTATACAATTAAAAATTATATCTAATTAAATATAAAATTAATCTAAATAAATATTGTGCTGCTGAGGAAGTTTGCTTGTATAAGTATTCTCTTCACTTTGCATTTTTCCTATTTTGCTGCCTTACAACCTGGAATTTCTTTCTTGGATTGTATGTAATGGACTTACACAAAATATGTATATAGCTGTTCTGAAGGGCCAGAGCAAATAGCTCTGTTGTGGAAAGAATATGGCACCACAACAAACCTGGGACCATTAACCAAAATCACAGGCTAGGCAAGAAGGGCATTAAATCAGAGTGGCAACAAAGAGACCAAAGGTAACCCTGTATGAGCTACAAAGCTCCACAGCAGAGACTGTTGTTTCTGTCCACACTCCACAGAGCTGGACTTTACAGGGGAAAACAGAAAAAAAATAAAAAAAAGCATGTTTAGAGTTCACCAAAAGCATGTGGGAGTCTTCCCAAACATATGGAAGATGATCCCCTGGTCATATGAGACTAAAATGGAAGTTTTTAGCCATAAAGGAAAACACTCAATCTGGTGCAAACTCAACACCTCTCATCACCCCGAGAACACCATCCCCACAGTGAAGCATGGTGGTGGTAGTATCATACTGTGGGGATGTATTTCATCGACAAGGACTGGGAAAGTCCTTAAACACCAGCCCTAAAGTATTGGGCCCTGGAACCCTTGCTAACAGCGATACAACTCAATCTCAGTTCTACACTTTTGCCTCTCAAATGGGAGGAAAGGTTAAAATATGTCTGTGAAACAAATCCTTGCTTTTCTGCCCAAATGTCCACTGTTCTAGAGCTTGGGAACTTTCTCTTGGGAAGACATCTTGGTCTAAAAGCTGTTAGCATTATTTACGGATGGGGCCTAGTGGCTTGGGGAGCTGTGTTCCACACCAAGCCAGTTGTGTAAATACAAGCTTGTGCTCGTACAAAGAGGAGCTTCGACTTCAAAACAACAGTAAAACTTGTGAACTTTACGAAACCTTTAGAGACCATACCGTTTGAAGTCTTGGCATCTCTGGTTATGGGTGAGCAGAGAATGAATTCTGTTGCAACAAACCATCATCAGGGCCATATGATCCTATGATTGAGACCATGTGTGGGGCAGCATGTGGACAGCGCTTCCTGTGGGGCAGCTTATGCAGCTGAGGCTGCTCAAAGACACAGGGTGCATGTGTCCAAACATCATGACCATTGGACACTGTTCACACAAGCCAGCAAATACAAAGTCTACACAGAGAAGCATTGAGTTCAAGCACAGATAGTAAACTACAGGATAAAAAAAGGCTAAATGTTTCTGATTAGGATTTCTAGACATCCCAGTCTATTAACTATAATGTTTAGAAAAATAAATAAATAAGTGGATTACATGTAAAAAGAAATGCAAAGCTGATTAGCGTTATAATTGTTATTGTAATTGTAATAGTTTTGACGATTATATTGTAGACTCAAAATAATATGGGTAAAGAATACACACTGGTAGATAAAACTACCACAACAACAAACAATAATATTATTCATTATTCTAAATTAAAGGTACAAATAAAGTTAAAAGCTCAGTTCTGTAAAAAGGATGTTACTACCATTAAAAAAGAGACAGAAAAAGAAACAGCATGACTTGTATTATCTGTTTATTCTGTAAATAAATATTTGTAAAGGTCAAAAGGTCAAGTTCCTAATTTAACAATATTGCCTGACTTACCCTTTTTAATCACAATTTATGAGGCTCTTAATTAACCTACTAATTCAAACGAAGTCAAAATAATTTTTCTGCACAACTTTAAGGCTTGTGCATCCTTAAGTCCTCTGGGTATTTCAGTTCCCTCCCGCAGTCCAAAGACATGCACATTAGGCTAATTGGCTGTTCCAAATTGCCCTGAGGTGTGGATGTGAGTGTGAACGGTTGTGTTGGTCTGGCAAGCTTTTCGTGGTGTACCCAGCATTCGCCCAGTGTTGGCTGAGACTGGCTCCAGACGACACCAGGCTGGAGGTACACTACAAATTTCCATTTGAAAAACACATAGTAAGGTATAAAGATGGGATTTTTTTCTTTTTCATTTTTTTACAGACCACATAAACTGGGTGCCACCATGCCATACAGCCACTGTGCTATATGTAAAAGGCTAGGTGCCACAGGTCAGAGCACTGGACTCAAATACTTGTACTTATCATTAAATTAGCTGCCACATTACAGCCTCGCACATAAATATTCACAAATGTAGTTTATAAAGGAAATTCAAGCAAATCCCTGTCTAAACATAAATAGCAGCCTATTTCATATTCCGCGAAATGTTATGTTCATCATACATGGTGGGGTAAGCAAAGTTTAGAGGTAGGTGTGAAGGTGTTCATCAGAGGGCACTGGAATTAGGCAAAACTATTGTTTTTTTTGTGCAAAAATAGTAGAAATGATAGTGTACAGTGTTATTAAAGGCAGTGTCAGAGAGGGCAGGGTGATGGAGCAGTCATGATTGGAGGCAGATCAAAGGGATAGGTGTGGAGAGCTTCTCGGGGGGGATTAGACTCCTTTCTGTTTGCATTTTCATGCTGTTTTGCTTGCAACTTCACACACCTCCTTGCCGAGATCAACCTTGGCTTGTTATGACAACAGAAAACAACAAAAAGAGTAGCAGTACACAACTAAATCCACTATCCACAATGACTTTGTAATGAACTTTTGTTTAGATGGCAGCTGATGGGCATGCTATTAGCCAGGTACCCCCCAAGCCCTGGCAGAAGTCTATACAGTTGTGGTCCAGAATACTGGCAAGCCAAGGAAACAAAGACAGGTCAGAGAGAGGCATGCTCTGATGAGACATTTCTCTCTGTGCTAATGTGAACTGAATGTTTGACAACCTCAGGCATGTGGAAAATGGCACAATACAAACATGGAACATTAAGAGAGAGAGAGAGAGAGAGAGAGAGAGAGAGGACAAAATGGATAAATAAGCAGGTGATATACAAGCATAATGTACAGCCAACCAGTCATTTTTGAGAAAAAAAAATCTTGACAGGAGGCTCAGGACCCTGATGCACAGCAGAAAAGAGCATTATTATTGTTAAAGAAATATTTTATTGCTTCAGTTAATGACACAATCTGTAGCAATTATAGTCATTTAGAAAGAAAGAACAGAGCACTGAATACTGTTATGTAACCTGAGTTTACACTGGGGCATGATGTCCACAATCGCCACAATTTGAGATAATTGTGATTAGCATGGCGGGGGTGGGGGGTGGGATCGAATCATGATGATCTTCAGAGAACTTGGTGGCATAACAGACCTTGATGCGCCATCGTAGTGGATCTTGATGAACGTGGCAACACGATTCCTTGAAGTTACATCTCCTGGATGCAAGCGGTCTCCTTTTTATTCCCCATTCGTGCTTCAAGCATGCTCATAAATCATGGAGCTCTGTGCTTTTTTTCATCGCGGAGATCGCAGACATCGTGCCCCAGTGTAAACCCAGGGTTACCAGTCAGTGATGTGAGTATGTTGTGTATCTGTGTTGGACCTGTGATGGTGTGGTGAGCTGTTCAGGGGGTATCCGCCTTCACCTGGAGTCGGCTAGGATGGACTCCAGCCTCCCTGCGACCCTAATAAAGGATTAAGAGGTTCAGAAAATGAACAGAAACTAAACAATCAGCATTCATTCATTTATTTTCTAAGCCGCTTCATCCTAATTAGGGTCGCAGGGAGGCTGGTGAGAATCTCAGCCTACTCTGGGCGAGGGCCGGGTGCACCCTGGACAGCTTGCCATCTCACAGCCCCACTCAGTATTGACTATTTAAATTGGCTGTATAATAATAATAGCAGTTAAAATTTGATTTTAAATATTAACCAGAGATTACCCTCAATCTAATGTAATTATGAAGTAAAAAGTACAACATCCTGTACATACAACTGCTTAGTATACACCCATCACAAACTTTAATAGAAGCACACTTCTCATACTGAGTAGGCCCTCGCTTTGTTTACAAAGCCTAAATTCTTCATGACATTCCTTCCAGATTTTAGTCCATGTTGACATGATTACATCATGCAATTCCTGTAAATTATGTTGCAAATCTACTTTTCAGTCACATTCCAAAGGTGTTCTAATGGATACAGGTGCAGTGAAAGGAAGGCCATTGAAGAACACTGATCTCATTGTCATATTCCTGAAACCAGTTTGAGAGAACGTTTTCTTTGTGGCATGATGTACAGAGACCGGACATAAGTAAATAGACTTAAAATTTCTGAATGAATATTAGAGTATATAAGAAGAGGCTTGTGTCTTGCTGCTCGGCCATAATAGCCCATGTGATGAAGATAGCAGGTAACAGTTTTTGAGCTGGTTTGGATGTCTTCTGCAATGTCAGCAGCCAGGATTTTTTTCTCCACTGCTCTTTTTATTAATGGTCCAGGTTGACCTGGTTGTGGATCTGTGGTGGTCTTACCTTCACTGTTGAACTTTTTACTGTTGCCAGATTGATATTCAAATTGTCGGCTAATTGGCACTGACTGGCGCCACCCTCTGACTGACCCACAATTCGACCTCTCTGAAAATCTTACATTTCATGACCTCCTGGAGTGCGAGGCATGCTTGCATAACTTTAGCACAACTTTGTGCACCTTTATACAGCATTCTAACTAATATTCATTAAATTAAAGTCATTAAATTGTCAGATTTTCATTCCCATTCCAAGGCCGCAGACATTGCAGAAGACATCCAAACCAGCTCAAAAACTGTTACGTGCTTCTTATCTTACCTGATCTCTCATCTTATCTACTAGCTTCTTACTCTTACACTATCTTCATCAAATGGGCTATTATGGCCAAGCAGCAAGACACAAGCCTCCTCTTGAACCAGCAAATATTCATTCCGAAATTTTCGGTGTATATTTACTTACGTCCGGACTCTGTATGATCATGCTGGCAATAAATTAATGCACATGGTTAAAAACAACACTCGAATAGGCTCTGGCATTTAAGCAATGATTGATTTGGTTTAACAGGCACAAAGTTGTTGGCACAAGGCAGGTTGGGTCCATGGCTTCATGCTGTTGGTAACAAATTCTAACTTTACCTCAGACAATGTGCTTCAGCAGAAATTGAGATTCATTAAACCAAGCTACATTTATTTTTTATTTTTTATTTTTATTTATTTTTTTTATCTTTCAACCGTCCGGTTTTAGTGGCCATTGTCCTCTTCTGTTGTAGCTCATCCACTTCAAGGTTTGATGTGTTGTGATGCATTCAGAGATGTTTTTCTGCTCACTACAACTGTTAGCGAATAAAGTTTTTTTTTTCTTTTTATCTTTCTTTCCAAGAGAGCTATCTGCCTGAAAAATTTGTCTCCACATATACACTTGACCATCTGATAATTGCCTTAGTAAGTTCTTGATCAGCTAAGAGGTGTGTTAGAATTTGGTTGGAGATAAAACCTGTAGGATGGTAGCTCTCCAGGAACAGGGTTGGAGACCCCTGCTTAGAGAGTGCTGTGCATGAAAATCTCAGTTCTAATGAAAATCATCAGTTATAAAAATACTCTCAGCAGCCTTCCTAGCTTCAACAAATATGCCACAGTCGAATTTCTCCCACTCTGTTGGTTGATGTGAACATGATTGGCTGATTAGACAATTGCAATACTGAATAGGTGTACAGATGTTCCTAATGAAATGTCCAGTGAGATAAATATTAATACATTTCATATTTGGGAAAATATTTGGATGATAGTGATATCTTTCAATGTGGATATTAAAATTATTAATACATTATAGTTCTAAGAATATTAATACATTATAATTAATAATTATATTATTAACACATAATACTAACACTGATATTAAAAAGAAATACTGCTTATTTTTATTTTAATATGTTGGCAGAACCATAGTGAGGTCAATGCTGAGGTCTAGAATTTCCATGTACTGACCGACCTACCAAGGTTAATAAGTTAGTTATTATATGGCGTTTTTGTAAATGCCCTGGAAAAAAAGAACTGGAAGTTGATGCTTACGCCTGGCATCCAAAAGAAGATCCATTTCACAGCCAGCATGAACAGAGTCAGCATGGAGAACTGCATCTCCTTCTGGATACCGGGCATAAGCACCAACTTCCAGTTCTTTTTTCCAGGGCTTTTACAAAAATGGCATATAATAAATATCTTATTAACCTTGGTAGGTCGGTCAGTACATAGAAATTCCAGACCTCAACATTGATGCATTGACCTCACTATGGTAACAGCCAGAAAGAGTTACGAAAGTTTGTCTTAGACCAAAAGAGTGAATACAGTTTTGGTCGAAGACTAACTTTCGTAACTCTTTCTGGCAGCTACTCTTTCTATCATTTGCAACATCAACACTGCTCCCGCATCAATGCTTGTTGTCAGTCATGTTAAAAAAAAGCTAACAACAGTGAATCTAATGTGGTACTTTTTCTGGAATAAGGAGCAAGAAAAAAAGAAAGAAAATGAGAAAATATTGACATTATCAGAAGTTTGTGTTATTGTTTGTATTTACTGGCCTGCGCTGGCGCATTACGGGCTGCTCAACAGCCTATAAGATCCCACGTTTTGTGGATGCCATATAATTTATAATATTACTTTTAAATTAATATTTATTTAAAAGTTATTATTACTTTTTAACTAAAAAAGCTCATACTTCTCACCAAAGCACATTTGATCAGGAGTCCTTATTAATTCTGAAATTTTAATGAGTTTTGTAATGAGCTTTAAAGTAGGTAATGCTCCATGTACGTGTTTGTGCTTTCTCTGATGACAAAGGCCTCTGCTGAATTAATCCTAATTGGTTTAATTAGAGGCCATAAGATTTCCCTGAAGAGTTTGATGCACAAAAGCTGTCAGTAGTTATTGTCTGATATTAAGCAAGATTAGTAATACAATTTCACAAACAATTGTGAATACAATAGCAAGTAAGAGCAAGATAAAAGAAAATGACTCTCTCTGGATTTCTGTCTGATGTCTGTCCATGACAATGTTTTCCCAATCTGGAACATTCTTTCCAGCATTATGTAGACACATCGGCAAATCAGACTTAGCCTGCTGCTATAAACCGACGCTTACGAGTGTAAAAACAGGCCAAAAGAAATGAAAAAAAAGGCATTTGCTAGAATGGGATGTTTAAATACTAAACACTATAAAGAGAGTGAGTGTGTGATGCTGAGCCAGTTTCTCGTATAGTAGTATGGGCAATGAAGAGCTAGGTATCACATGGTGATATTACTGACAGTGCACACTGCAGGATTAAAGGTGGTCCCTGGGTCATGCAGCTGCACATACACAGGTGTGCACACACTGTACTTGGTGAAGAACATCTCTCTTCATGTTCCATTGCTGTTGATTTTGCGTCACTTTCTCACAACCTGCTTTAACCACTGCAGGAAATCCCGTTTCTGCTATAAATTGTAATCAGTGCAAGCTAGTGTAGAGGTTCCTCTGAGAAGATGCCTCTGAGTGCCAGTCTGTTTTTACATGCCAGTCTTCTCTGCTGGTGGGATTTCACCACTCCTGCCAAGCTACACTTACTGTTGATAATGTGACATAGCTGGCAGGCTTTGATAAAACACCTTTTCAGGGGCCTGTTGACAGCTGACAAACCAAAACGACTTGTTTTGGTACAACATGATCACATGTAGATGTGCATACCTAGCCAGGTTGACTCGGTGGTGCAAGTGTGACTGTGGAAGGGAGTGTGATACTGACTCAAGGGAGTGAGGGATTGAATATGAATGGGAGGAATGTGTCAGGAAACAAGGGATCAAGGATGGATGGATGTGTAGAGAGCACAGGGGGCTGATGAAGCCAAGCAATGGACTGGAGGTTGATGCGAAGTAGGAGACAGCCACGGTCACTGCCCCCTATCCTCCCAGCCGACTGACTATTCCCACCACCTGCCGAGCAGTGGCGACTTGGAGAAACAATGCCTGCATTATCCGCCATCTCTCCCTGGCCTCCTCGCCACTGAGTCACTAACGGGCCGTGTATAGTGCACTCATGGCATCATAGCACCAGCCAATTAACACTCTCGTTCAGGACACACACACACACACACACACACACACACACACACACACACACCCAGAGGAGTAGAAACATTTTTTTCCCATCAATGCACCCACCCTGGACCCTTCCTCTCATTATAATATCTCTAAAATTTGCTTAGCTTCCAGTAAAGATGTACCCTTCGTTTGTCCTTAATTCTGAGATATTGCTTTGGTTGATTAAGAAACACAAACACGATCCATTACTGCTCCCTCTGCACCTTGGCTGTTCCCACATGCTTGGAGCGAGCACATTAGGAACCAGCAGCCATTTGTCTGCAGATATTTCACCAGCTTCTGGGAGGCTCTGCTTAGGATCAAGTTCCTTCAAATCTGTAATAACTGCATGTGACCTAAACTAGGTCATAGGCAAATTTAGAGTTAAGCAAAGACAAAGACGATTGTGCCAATAAAAGCAAGAGAGAGAGAGAGAGAGAGAGAGAGAGAGAGAGAGAGAGAAGAAAGAGAAGACTTTTGATTCACATTTTATGACCTTAAACATGATCATTTGTGTCATTTAAGTTTCACTGTTCTTCCCAGCAGTATAGTTTGTCTGAGGGAAATGTTTGAAGTCAGCTAGAATTACTCATGACACAATAAACTATAACAATGCTTCCAAGACTACAAAAGATTTTAAAGGGCAAACCAGTCAAGTGTAACACAGTCCAGTGTGTCAGACAAAGCTTCCATATTAACTGTACTGTCTTACTCCTCAAAAAAGCATGCAAATGAAGCGTCAGCTAAGATATAGGTACAGTGTCTCTAACGATGTAACGCTCCAGTCCACACATCAAAGCTTGCAGCTTCTCTACCTAAGTTTGGGATACATCTCTAGCATTGAAGGCATAGCTAATACCTTCAGTGACACAGCAACCCGGGCAGGTTTAATGTTACTGCCGAAATCTCCTTTGCTAATTATAAACCAGACGATTCCTTCACATCTCTAAACAAATCCACAGCAAGGATCTCTTTCTCCTTGTCCTTCCTGAGTAGTCGCTAGATTATGACAGTATGACTGTTGGCTGGAATAGCTCCAGCTCCTCAACCCCGGCCCGGGGGAGACAGCAGGACAGCCTCCTCTTCTTCAACTATACCCTGCTTCTACCAGACACAATGCTGGCACTCTGACAACAGCCTCATGTTCAGGAGAAATCCATCATTCATACACTACTGTATAACTTAATGAGACTATACAGGAACACAAGACAATATTGATAGTTCTTTGATTTGCACTTATCAGTGCATCTGTTCAGTTTACATGAGTGCTGTGAACATTACAATTTTAATTGTTGGGAAGCAGGATCGGTTCCAACAGTCGTTCATTGTCTGTCATTTTTTTTTTTTTTCACATCTTAATGCCAAATATTACTCCACTATAGTGTAAATACAGTAAATACAAAAATACAGATAGCTTGCCAGAATAACCCATCAGGTATCTGTATAAGACTAAAGGTCTGGAATCCTGTGTGAAGCAACAAAATGTCACCAAAAGTTTTTACTTGTACTTTTAAGTCAGACATTAAGCTTGTGAGACAAATTAGATCATTAGATTATTTATATTTTGGAAAATTTAACCATCTAAATTCATTAGAGATGCAATCAGGTATACTCAATAATACCCAGTCTGAAGAATGTATTATTATTATTATTATTATTATTATTATTTGAT
>JAQMYF010000012.1:42627718-42647295 GCA_030014195.1 Neosilurus mollespiculum | reverse complement strand
TTGCCCCAAGTGGAGGAGTTCAAGTATCTCAGGGTCTTGTTCATGAGTGAGGGAAGGATGGAGTGGGAGATTGACAGATGGATCAGTGTACACATTTGAGGAGCAAAACAATGACAGGTGGTGACGGGACAAAACCCAAAACAATGGCTCATGGCGATCATCACGCAAAGGAGGAATTCATGACGGCAATAAATTAAGTGGAAACTTGACCCAGGAATCTTTTTTTTTTTTTTAACTTACCCTTCAGGGCTTCCATACTTTAAATCTACACACAATAGAAACATAGACTGGAAATATAAAAAGCAGAACAGGATGCAGCTCTAAATGACGAGGCTCCGTATGGATTCATGTCAAGTGGAAGCTGGGACAAGAGACGATATGATGCTTTTAAAACTCTTTTGGTTTGAATTGAACTTTGTAGCTGCTGTTGCTACTTAATAGAGTACTGTTAATATGATGTTGGGATGTCTGGGATGTTGGCATATCCTTTCCAAAATAAAATGTATACACAATTAGAAATAAAATCT
The DNA here is from genome assembly GCA_030014195.1 of Neosilurus mollespiculum. Taxonomy (NCBI): domain Eukaryota; kingdom Metazoa; phylum Chordata; class Actinopteri; order Siluriformes; family Plotosidae; genus Neosilurus; species Neosilurus mollespiculum. The sequence goes on along the minus strand of JAQMYF010000012.1, from coordinate 42,646,768 downwards.
GGGTGTATGATTATAGCTATTTATTGTTTAAATCAATTGCACCCCGGTGTGATCATAACGTCATCGTCCTTCTCTGCCTTTATCATATCCTTTCCTGTAGTTCAGGTCTGATCAGTCCTGCTTCTCAGAACAACCTCGCGTGTAACATCCCTATTCACCTTTAACGGCTCTTGTCTCAGACAAGTTTACAACCTGTTTCACTATGGAAACAAAACAATATCAACGTTAACTACTTGTTATGTTTCTGCGAGGAAGAAAACCTAAATGTGCTCAATTCCAAGATGAAGATTCAGCCCTAACCACATTTTGGCTGAATTAAGGTGTACACATTTTGGCTTAAATTAAGGTGTACTCCGAAAAGGTGGGACTGGTGGTGTAGTGGTAGGGTGCCGGGCTCACGATCAAGAGGTTGTGGGTTCGAATCCACATTAGACCCCACCGGCAAGGTCTTAATTACAAGTGTTCCTCCAGGTGCTCTGGTTTCCCTCCACAGTCCATTGAAATGCACGTTAGGCTAACTGGCTGTTTCACGTTGCTCCTTGGTGTGGTGTGAATGGTTGTGAGTTTGTTGTCCTGCGATGGTCTGGCAAGCTGTTCAGAGTGTACCCCACTGTCAGCTGAGATCAGCTCCAACCTCCCTGTGACCCTAATCGGAGGTTAAAGCAGCTTAGCAATTGAGTGAGTTTGCATGTTTCGCTCGTGCTTGCATGGGTTTCCTCTGGGTACTCCAGTTTCCTCCCACAGTCCAAAGACATGCACATTAGGCTAACTGGCTGTTCCAAATTGTCCCTTGGTGTGAGTGTTATATGTGTGTTGGTGCTGTGACAGTCTAGCATGCTGTTCAGGGTGTACACCGCCTTCGCCCAGTGTCGGGTAAAGGAAAGAACACAGCAAGGTCTATGCATGGACCTAATTTACTCACTCATTCTCACGCAAACTGCTTAACCCTAATATGGTCCTTACGTTTGTCATTTTTAGTTTTATACCTTTTGGCCATGTTGGTATTTTCCAGTGCACATACTCAACACTATTCTTGAGGTGTTTAACATTACAGATTGACCTGCATTAATATCACTGGACCGGAATGATGATGTTAGTGTTTTTAAATAATTTCTGCTCTCTATGTGGAGGATGTTAGGGTTGTTGTTTTTTTTTTAATGGTGAGGTGCAATGTACATTTTCCAAAATATCTGTGGACAGGGCCTCGGTCTGCTGTTTGGTCAGGAAACTGCAGTCATTTTAGAGCTCTGAAGAGATAAATGTTTTCTAAATTACAGGTTGGACTACAAAGGAGAAACCAAGAATGAGAAAGGGTTGGTAGTCATGGAAGAAACAGGGTATAACTAGTAAAAAAGAAGCTTGTATGTCTTGAATCTTTTGGTTCCCCATAAAACTGAGCTTGAAACTGTAGACCTTCCAAAGCCTCATTAACATGTGCCAGCACATAGAGAACGAACCTCCAAGCAGCCCCTCCTTTCCTCAGGAAACAGCTCAGATGAGGGCAGAGGGGAGCAAGGGAGTGAAAAAACAAATTTAGAGGCCAAAGATGAAGTGTTAATAGTCCCTATGACAGATGGGTGGCAGAAGGTGCCGCTTTGGTTTGGGAAGCCCCTTCAAAGCTTTCCTGAACACAGGCACTCTTTCAGATTTGCAGCACAAAAGGTTCTTTTGAACAACAGCCCAGAGGTTCAGACCTGCGCTTTCAAGGCTAATGAACGTCCATGAGTAAGTGTTTGTACAGAGGGTCTTGCAAGGACATAGAAGGAGAGAGTGAGATTGAAACATAGAGACAGAATGCTGAGGGTTTGGAGTTGCATCGCTCTCAAAAATAGGTTTGGCTTGAGAGAAAAGGTGTCGCATCCCCCACCCCATCCCCAACCCCCAATCTGCCAATACTCTTTGCCAAGTCCAGATTATTCAAAGGCCATAACAGACCATATATATATATATATATTTCATACTGTCTCCATTTTAATAGAAAGGAAGGAAAACTCTTGAAGTCTGAAATCTGCTCTTCTGACAGCCTCTGGTTTCTGTTCAAGTACCAGCATTTAAATATACACACCATCTCCCTGTACTTCACTGAGTCTGTGCACTAAAATAAACCAGGCTTCATGGGTGGCTCCGTGAAACACTCATATATACAGGCATAACACATGCACCCATATACACCCACGAGCATGCATATTTGCTATAGTAATCTCCAATACATCTGATTTTCATAATGCATCATAACTGCATGTGAAATGTGTCATATGAAATGCATAATTTTTTGCTTTGCTAGCATGATGCTAACCTTAAGTAGCTAGGATAGAAGGGAGCCTCTGACAGCTGCCACATTTACGCTTAATGCATAGTGCTTGAGGATAGCTTTAAGTCCCCTCCATCGGCAACAAGACACTGCAATGATTTGTGGTGATGTTCCTGTGTAATATATACTTAAAGAGCACCAGTGTTGGTCGTCCTTACAGTATAATCTGTGTGTAATGTAATACGTTTAAGTGATACAGAGCTTATTTTAACATAAATGACCATAAAAAGCACAAAACTGGTCATTTAACTTGTGGAGTACTCGCAGGGGCTGAACTGTGGGGGTTAGCAGCTTTTCCCAGGAAGTAACGTCAACCTGTTGGGCAGGGTTGACACATTCTAGTGATTCTGAGGACGAGAATGCTGCCAGAGATGAGCGTGACGGTAAATCCAAAATGCAGCTAATATCTTGCCGACTCGGCTTTCCTGTGGTCATTAGGTTCAGGAACACAAAAGAAATGTTTTCCGCGATTTCTGCGCTTGTTGTTTGTACAGCTCAGCACTGGCCGATAATGAGTTATGCTACCACTGATGTTATACCTGATTGTTTTAAAGAGCTAGTAACACTAATTCACCTCAGCTACCCTTTAAACAATTATGCGCCTCAGGCTTGGTGGATGTTGCTGACTTGAATTGAATAGCTACTGTACATAGACCTTGCCGTCAGTGCATGACTGTTAATTATTCTGAAATAGCAAACCAATCAGATCGCTATATTTCCATGTGGTATATGATTAACTGTCATGAAGAAATACTTATTGTATAAGTATCTATGATTTCAATTGTAGAATTTTTTAAAGCATTGAATTTGAGTGGAAATGCATGACTCTGGAATCCAGTAACTTCACACCCCAGTTTTTTTATTCCTTTTGTGCCACAGAAATTTGCCAACATTTTTTTTAACTATTAAGGTTTGGAGGATCATTTTAACTGGTATAATCACATTAGTGGTTGTAGTACTTCTTAGCATGTCTGCCTTACCGCAGAAAGGTCCCGCATTCGGTCCCGGCCTTGGCGAAGGTATCACTGAGTGGAGTTTGCATTTTCTCTCCATGCTTGTGTGGGTTTCCTCTGGGTAGTCTGGTTTCCTCCCACAGTCCTAAGACATGAACATTAGGCTAACTGGCTATTACCCCTAGGTGTGAATGTGAATGGTTGTGTGTGTGTGTTTTGCCCTACGATGGACTGGTGAACTGTTCAGGGTGTACCCCACCTTCACTCAGAGTCAGCTGAGATGACCCTAGTAGGATTAACCAGTTGGGCGAATGAATGAATAAACTTTGTGACTGTTTGTCATACAAATCCCTGTGAATTAGTTGTTATATAGAAACAGTGACATATTTGAACAAGAAGATTATAGAAAGCCGTCAGTCAGGTGTTTACAGGCTTATAAGTCCTTGGGTCTATAAGATTGAAGCTGAGACCCCTGGCCTTGATGGGATCAGGATGGATTATTCTCGGCATGGACGCATTCCCAATTTCACTCCCTTCCAGCTTTCTAATACTTCTATATCCATTTGGCGTGCCATTAAGTCTGAGTCACTGACTGGCCTGTTTAGGGTAAACAAATTGTGAGTGACCAGTTTAGCAATGTTGGGTAAACACTGACGGAGACACAGGTTTTCTTGGGGAGGGTTTGAATACAAGCAACAATAGTAAGTGTAAAAAAAAACACATTGCAGGAGAAGCCATGCTTGAAATAGCGCCTGAAAACTGATCCACACCTTTTGTAAAAGTGCAACGCGCACCACACAGGCTGTAAAGAGAGCTTTGGCAGACAGGTCATTATCCTTTTTATCACTTATCAACGATGGATAAACGGTGTCTATTTCAAACAGTGTGCTAAGGTCAGAGTTCAGCAAGGTCCCGCTATAATTAGTTACACTTCAAATCTTGCCCAGCACCAAGAAGTATTAATATTATTCTGCCCAAAGAGAGTCAGGGAAACAGAGGGATGAGGTAAGAGATGATGCATGATATCCCAAGCCATAGATCCCAATCTCTACTAAACTATTTCTGCTGTCTATAGAAAAAAATCCAGAGAGCTGACATAGTACAGGATTATCACTGACGCCACATTATTTACCCAGGCTTGAATATAAAACTCCTAATTTAACACCGTGAATTATCGTATCATGTGAGGAGGAAGAATCTGATGCCTTGTGTGCCCTCTGTTACACTCTCTTGCAAACAGAGGGAAGGTCAGCAGTAAAGAAAAATGTCACAGATTCTGAGATGGTCCTGCGGTGAGCAGTGACACGCCTCCCTGTTCCTAAGGGATTAACCTCTGACCCTGAGAGATATGATGAAACGTCTTTCTGACTTATTAGCATGTTATTAGCATTAAAATTTGTTAACAGCAGCACTTGACAAATCTAAATGATTTCCTCAAACAACTCATCACTTTGAGTCAATGGCATGTGTCAGTCAGCGTTTCCTCAGTTCCTCACTCAATGTTTAATTTCTAGGAAAAGTTATGGGTCAGTTTACCAGCTACAAGCACCTACACTACTCATTAAAAGTTTAGGAACACCCCCATCTTTCAGTTTTATCAAAGCAGGGGCGGCACGGTGGCGTAGTGGTTAGCACATCCGCCTCACAGCACGAAGGTCCTGGGTTTGGGTTTCGGGCTCGGGTGTTTCTGTGATAGGGATAGCTATACATGTACTTCTTGTGCTTGTGTGGGTTTCCTCCAGGTACTCCGGTTTCCTCTTAGTCCAAAGACTTTCACCTTAGGCTAATTAGGCTAATTTGCAGCAATTCAGGGTGCCTGGTGTCGGCTGAGATAGGCTTCTGCCTCCCCACGACCCTAACCGGATTAAGTTTGGTTAAAGAACAAGTGAAGTTTAAGCGGCTTAAGTCGCATGAATGAACCGAAAAGGAATGAAGGTAAGCAGTATGGCAGAACTACCTTAGTAGAAAACAACAAGACGGTAGGCTCCAGATCATGGAATGGTCCCAGAACAGTTTCCAGACTTAAATCCTACCCAGCTCTTTTGGGATGAATTGGACAGAAGGGTGAATGCAAAGCAACCAAGTGTAACGCATTTGTGGAAACTTCCGTAACAGTGTTGGGAAGAACATCCATCACAATATTTAATTCCATCGTCGGATGAATGCCAAGAGTGTGTTCAGCTGTAAAACCTGCAAAAAGGTGGTGACTTTGATGAGTCAAAATCTTTGTTAAATTTGTATTAAACAGAACAATTTTACCACTATTTTTCTATGCTTTAACTAAAAACTGAAACTTTTGACCAGTAATGATTTTCTTTCATTATTTTTCTTTGTAATGTCTCTTTACACATTTAGAGGGTGGTTGTATATGCTGGAATAAACTGTTCATGGAAAAATGGGGGGTTGAGGGTGTTATCCTGTCATATAGGACCTTTCAATAAATGTGCGTTACAAATGAGACCTTACAAAGAAAAATAAAGCCTGGAAAGAAGCACATTGTATAAAGTAATTTATACAAAGCTAGCACAGTTGCCTTACTTTGCTAATCTGCTAATCCACTGGACAAACTATAAGCCTCGTGAGTGACTAGTGAGGTTGTGAGGCACAATGTATGTAAGCTTGACTGTAAATGGAAGGAAGTGTTGCAAGTTAAGGATTTTTATTTTTCGAGGCCCTGAAAACAGAAGAAAACAGAATTCTATTATCACGATATCACATCTGTAGATATTATCTTGACATTGGTGGAATGACACATCCATCCGTACCCAGCTCACTAAGGTGTTCTTAGACCAAGATTTAATTCTTTACAAGCTCTTGTTTTATTTCAGAGAGGCACTAACACGCTGGATTATCGGCCATTCCTACTTTAAACTAATCTACCTACTATAACTACTATAGCATGAATGAACTTCACAAACCATATGGAATGGTTTAGTGAGTGAAGAAATTAAAAATATGTGAAAGGGTAAATGTTGTAATCAAAGTAAAGGGTGTTCACAATAAATATTGACTTTTTATTCTCAAAAAAGAGACTGTTATTTTTGTTATTACTGTATATTGTTGTTTGTTTACTTATTCTCATCAATATGATCCAATATTGCATGAAATAAATACTTGAGAGTTACTGCTGCTAAACGAACTAAAGTTGGCTTGGTTTTCATGATTTTTATTTTATTTCATTTTCCGAAACCACTTTATCTTCTTTATTATAGTTACGGTGAGGCTGAAGCCCATCTCACCCGACTCCAGGCAAAGGCAGAATACACTGTGTACAGCCTGCCAGACCACTGCAAGGCCAACACATACACACTCACACCTAGGGGTAATCAAGAATACCCAGCTAGCGTAATGTGCATGTCTTTTGAGTGAGAGAGGAAACCAGACCAGTCCAAATGCTAACCATTACTTAACCCTGGAGTTAGCATCAACTTCAGTCTTGGAAGAAATAAATAAATAAATCTTCCCTGTGTTTCCTGACTAACCAGGAAAGGTTGACACACTGGGTTTGCTTTTCAACACCTTTCACTTGCTGGTTTTCTTTCATTTATATCACCTGTTTTGTTAGTGTAAATATCCTTTTAACATGTCCATGTTCTGTCAGGCTTCTGATTTTGGCTTTTGCCTCATGAGCAATTATTTACCAGCAAGTCTGCATACCTGAGTTAGATTGTCTGTTTTTTATTCTGTGTGGGTCTGAGCAGTTTCAGGTTTTGGGGGTTTCAGTTTCATTATTAATAATATATGCTTGTTTTTTTTTTTTTTTTTTTTTTTTTTTAATTGCTGCCCCTTGTTATATAAGTCAGTGATACATAACATCCAATCAGCATCAACTCAGCAACATGGCAGCCTTACTGGTTTTCCTGTGGTGGGCACATGTGGACACAGGACAGGACACGAGTCCACCATCCAAGCTCTTCTTTTAATGGTGTATAAGGACATCTATGTCATAAACAAATGTCAGAGTCAAGTTTACCCTCCTAATGCTTGGATATACTTGACCCATCATGTTTACTCTTGTGGATGCTGCTGCTACATAAGCAGTGTACTGACAATACGAAATACAAGAAATCATCATAGTAAGAAAACAACTTCTGGATTTGCTGTGTTGTGCGTTGAGGAAAGAAAGAAATAAAGACAAAAATTCTTTGCATTCTAATGCTGTTATGAAGGTGTAAAAAAAGATGACAACAACAACACAGAAGATAGTATGCGAGTCCTTTAAATGTGTCGCATCATTCTGATGGGGAACACTGCCACCACAGTTTTTGTTGGTACTGCAACTCGCACACAGATCATGTTAATTTCCGATGACTTGGCCAAAGGATGCATCAAATGAGTGGTGGGAACGCATGGCCACCATAATGCACTGACAGATACGTTCTGAACATCAGGTATACTCTCGCTTTTACTATTATGGAGGTTTCTTGTGTTTCTCACCACATGTGGTTCAGCTCTGTCTGTAGCCTGCTAGAGTTAATGAGGCAGCTATAAAATGCTTCTCAACCGTGCTAACATTTATGGTTATTGTTAATGTTTAACGGGTATACAAGATCATTAAAACACGAATCAATTATAAATATAATACTAATGGCTTTGTTAAGCCCAAATTTCTCAATAGGTCAAAATGTTTAAGACTTTAGCTACAAGAAATACAGTAAATAGGTTATCTTATATGCTAGCTAGTGTTGCTTCCATTAAAGTGGCCTTGTTTCTAGAAAAAACAGGTGGGCAATGCCATGGAACTGGATAAATGCTAACGCCCTTGATCTTGACTTTTTGAATAATGTAGATATGTAAAGTATATATTTTGACATAGCAACTACACTGAAAAAAGCAGAAGGCTTCATGCATTTCCTTAGCATGCCTTTAAGCCACATTTGCTCCGCACAATATCCGGGACAATTCTGCGGTTGCAAACACAATTGTACATCATAAAATCTCAGGCTGTGCATTGAGACTGGTGAACTTAGATTGTAGAATGCATGTTTAGTTCTTCTTAAAATCACTGCAGTTAAAATGATTAAGTAATAACCTGCAGGTGGAATGCAGTATACATGGGAAACCTACGAACAAACGCGGTAATGGTGTTAATGAAACACAAACAAAATATATGGGATTTAAAAAAAAAAAAGAAAAAAAAAAAAAGAGCAGTTTGTTGAATTGTACCAGTGGAAAGAAGGTCTCAATAACGAGTGATCACAGTTATATTATCACTGAACAAAAAGGGCATGAATAGAAATAATGGTGGTATTACAGATTGTAAATGGCGAAGCTAGATATTTAGCATGTATTTTCCAGTTCATCATTTAATGTAATACGAAAAGCACATGTTATGGATTAGTCTGTTACAGAATTCTTGGGATCATTGCACACAGAAAGACAAATTTATTATAAAAGATCTCAGGAATTCATTCATTTTCTGAACCGCTTAATCCTAATTAGGGTCGTGGGGAGGCTGGCGCCCATTTCAGCCGACTCTGGGCAAGGGCGAGGTACACCCTGGACAGCTCGCCAGGCCATCGCAGAGATCTCAGGAATTACACCTTGTAAAACCAGCTTTACACTTGATTTAAAAAACAAATCACACAAAACATTATACTCACTGAGTCAAAATAATGCAGATCAATTTTTAACCCTGTAGAATAAAAGCTACAGAACATGATGCAACGAGAATTAATCTTACTTATCATCAAAATAATCACACTAGCCCACTTGCCCATCACTTCCTGCAGATCATGTGCCTCTCTCAAATTCTGCTAACCTTCTGATAAAAAAAAAAGTTTCTTATCATTGTGACCACCATCCAACCGGACTAGACCAAGTATCCTCAATCACCATGTGTCTACCCATGTATTTGCTAAAGATAACATACTGAATCCAAGAATTAACAGTAAAAGGGAAAGCAGAGGTGTTGAAAGTGATCTACTGAGGCCTCCGTCTTTCTGTGTGGACATAAGCACTGCTCTGAAGTCAGCTGAGGTGGATGGTGCGAAAACAGATAGGTTTGATTTTCTGGGCCCAGCCTAACCTCCCACTGTGAGCTGACCCTTGATGACACACGCTGGTGACTCTACTGAGAAAACTGATAAGCCTGGCAGAACCTGAATCAAACAGAAGAGAGAGAGGTAGCTTAATGCTCTCCCAAACTAGTTCCATGGATACTATAAATGTGTTTGAAGGAACATGCCGTGCTGCTTTTAGATGAATGTAGCTCATTCATAAATGGGGCAGAGGAAGCTTTAGAACAACAAAGTTATTTTCCTTCTATTAAGAGATGATCATTTTAGCAAAATAGATAAATAAATAAATTAATGCATTAATTAAAATAAAATAAAATAAAATAAATAAGTAATTACAGTCTTGGCACTGGTTTAAAAAAATATTTTACTTTTTATTTTTTAGTTTTTTGTTACCAGGGTATGTCTCATCTCCAGTATCGTCAGATGCCATTGTTATTGTTGGCTTTGCCCACACAGTCAAGAACATAAAAGACAGATCAGACTGGTCTAGAAAAACCTGGACACTTGCCAAAATGTCTGCTAATAAATACCAAATGCTAACGACAATGAAATTTGTCTTCCACACCAAATATATTCCAAATTTTCAATTTAAGAAATTAACATTTTCCTGGAATCATTTACATTTTCTTGAATGCTTTCCCTATATATAGCAATTGTTTTAGTGTAAATACTACATGAGACTATAACAAAAGCAAACTAAAATAAAATATGTTTAAATGATTCCAGCATTCTCCTCAGTTTGAGGGTTCGATAATGCCTATCACCTCAAGACAGCAAACCAATTTATATACAGATGGATAGATAGGTAGATATAGATACAGATATAGATATAGATATAGCAGTACAGTGCAAAAGTCTTAGGTGCATGCAAAGAAATGCTGAAAAGATGCCTTATATTTACATAGTCAATATTTGGTGTGATGAATCTTTGCTTTAAAAAATGTAGTCTCGGGTACAGTTTGTGCAGTTTTACAAGACAATAAGCTGTAAGTTTTAATGAACATCCTGCGGAAACAGTCACATATCTCCCGGAAATGTTGATTGTCACACTTGCTTCTTCATTTGCATGCACAAATCAGCAGTCTCCATTATGTTATTGTCTGAAAAGTGTCTCTTGTGTAAAATACAAAATAAATAAATAAATAAATAATGTTTCTGTAACATTTAATTTTGTGCTGTAAAACTAATAAATGTTATGACTAAAAATATGTCACTAAATAAAAATCTATAGCAGAGTTAATACTAAAAATGAGGTTTATAAAACTTTTACATTGTATTGTATATAATACATATTTAGTCCATTGGTACAAAGGAATCAAAACTGCGGAAAAAATAATAAACTGTGTTATTTTGTCTTTTATGCTTTGCCTACACTTAAAATCTCTAAAGCCCCATATATTTTCAGAGGGTCCAACTAAAATACAGATTCATAAAATATGCAATTTAGCAATGACCTCTGTCAAAGTTCATAAGGTCTACATCTGTGGGTGAATAACAGCCGAGGCTAAAGAATGCTGACTTTCCAACAGCTTGCCTGTGACTACCTGCTGCTTTGAAAATACTGGCCAGACGAGAAGGCCTGACATGCTCAAAGGGATCAAATGGGACCGTTGAATACTGCCGATTTCAGGGAAATGTAAGACAGGAGTACACATTTTGTCCAGCACTGACCACTGAGGGATGGAACAAGAAGCAAACGTAGAAGAACACATCCATATATGTCAAAATAAATAAATAAACAAACCTAGGACAGTGTGTATATTTTTATTATTATACCCTTGTATTATTTTTATTTTTTTGCTGACAGTAGTATAATGCATTTTACGTTTTATTTGTTTTATACTATGTTATTTAGGAAACTGGCCCCAAATACAGCTTTTTCTCTGCTGCTCCTTTAGTTCAGCCTGATGCATGCAGAGAGCGAATCTGAGAGTGAAAGCCTGCTGAGGGCCCCTCATATCTGTGCAGACCACTCTGACACAGCCAGGGCATAGGTCTCTGTTCTCCCTCCTTCCATTCATCCTCTCCTTCTGAAAGAAAGATGTTGAGCGAATGATGCTTGAATATAAAAACATTCTTGCAAAAATAGAACACACTGAATGGAATAGGTATCAGGTGCATAAGTGAGGACTGTATAAAAAGAGAGGGAAATAATAAGACGATACAGGCAGCAAAGCTGAGACTGATAAATGTATAGGAATGAACAGCTAATCAAGATCTGTGGGACAATGTATATGTACACACACACACACACACACACACACACACACTTCCTTTGCACCTCATTCAGAATCTAGATAAAGTCTGTGAAATGACTTTAAAAGCATGCCCATCTCACACGCTCGGACCTGTACCCATGCAACATTGATTATTCATTCATTCACACACACACACACACACACACACACACACACAAACACAAACACACACACACATTCCCTTCACAGGTGCATCAGAAAACCCATCCTGCCTTCATCTTCCATCATTAACCTACCATACGTTTCTTAAAAGAACATACACACATGCTATACATACACACCTCATCACCAATGTCCACACATCAGCAGATACACACATATGACTCATTATCATCTGTGGAAAAGGGATCCTGGAGGCGTGAAATATCCAAAACTGATAAAAAGAGATTGCTTCCCCTTGCACATCCATCGAACGCAGCATACAAACAAAGGGCCAGAGAATGATTCAGTGACTCAGTATATGCCATCACGACAAGCTCAGATAACACAGTTCACTTAATATTGACACTACCCATATTCAAGTTCAGATCAAATACCTAAAACCATGGCCTGCCAAACTTATAAGTCAGTAGAAATAGTAGATCAGTTTGTTGTAGGCACAAATACCATACTGTTCCAAACTCTTAGGCACCATAAATTTTAATACAAACTTGTATGGTAGTAAAGAAAGCAGCATTATACGTAAAAGACCAATTTTCAGATACAAAATGAAAAGAAGGGTTTTGCTGCTAAAATAAGGAGCAAGTGCAACAGTCAATAGGAGAACCTACCAGATACTTTAAAAAATAACTAAATAAAAAATGGAAAATCTATCTATCTATAACCCTAAATATTAACTTTGTTTCATTTATTACTGTTCATTATCACATTTTTTAAATGCATAAATGCTTAATTTAATTTTTTTTTATTACATTTGCTCTACAGTGTTCATATGCATGTGATTTTTGCACAGTATTGCCTATTTTACTTTAATCCACATGATATTAATGCATTCACCAATTACAGAAAATACATGCAGCATTTCATTTTAAACCACAAAACCTGATATATTTAAAATAATTTATGAAATTAAAGGAAGAAGAATATAGTATTAATAATTCCCAGATGTCAGTATCAGAATAACAAAAGTGTATTTGAGACTATGTTTTCCATGCAGTGTGTAATGAGCCTAGATGAAAGGCTATATTCTTATTTCCAAACTAAATTCTTGAGCAAATTAATGCAGTTTGATCAAAATAGACAATAAAATTAATATGAAGCCAAGTATAGTTTATTGTGCTTCCTACTATAAATGAATTCTACAGCATTATGCAGTACTATCACACAATATGGAAATGACTACTATACACATTCCCTAAGAATGACAAAGGTGTCCTGATGTGGTTGCAAGCATCCCTTTTCAGGTCATCACCAATGGAGTAGAAACGTAAGGACTGTGCCGAACAGACTCAAGCCATGAAAACCCACCACGTTCCTGAAACTATCAGGTGACAGTGCATGCCTTGCCACATGATGTATTATTATGCAGGAAGTGCTCAGCCATTTGTGGATAAGCTCTCGCCGTAAAGTGATGCACATGGCCAGAAATTCTTCAGAGTATCTTTAAAAATGTTAGTACTGTTAATGCTTTTTCATACACCGTGTGCCACTGACATGTACACCAAGAAGAATTGCTCCATATCATATTGTTTGCACCAAATTCATTCATTTATTCATTTTGTAAGCCGCTTAATACTAATTAGGGTCACGGAGAGGCTGGTGCCCATCTCAGCTGACTCTGGGTGAGGGCAGGGTACATCCTGGACAGCTCGTCAGCCCATCGCAGGGCCAACACACATACAACCATTCACACTCACACCTAGGAGCAATTTGGAACAGCCAATTAGCCTACTGTGCATGTTTTTGGACTGTGGGAGGAGACTCAAGAAACATATTTTACTCTTTAACCATACAATGTTTATACTCATTTACCCATTTGAGATGTTCCTTCTTTTTGTCTGACATGATCAAAACCTAAAATTAAACAAATGAAGACAAAGTGGCCTTTTGTGAACAGGAATGCTGCACAGCTCTGATGAATTTTGAATGTTAAGCCAATCAGTGCACCCATATGAACGTTTGCACAATCTCTGCAATCCTCCTTTGCCTCATCTGATACACAGCGCTTATATATGCCTAGATTACTGGCCACTGATGTGTTAAGCTTTTTATACCATTCTCAGTGAACCCTTGAGTATGGCAGATACTAGAACTATCGGGCCTCCATCAAGGTCATTCGAAGTTCACTAATCGTTCTAACATTACAACATTCACTTAAATCCTAACTGACGTTAGAAATGTTGACCTGCCCATATAAATACCCTGTATACAGCCATGTTACGTATGACTTATTGGAATGTACTATTTGTGTGAAGACATGGCGTGTACATTGTAACCTGTCAGTTCATTAATTAAAGGTACAAAAATATATAGTGTTACATAGCAGAGAGGCATACTGTAGATAAAAATAAAACTGGAAAAATGGGACAGAGACATTCCCCCCCCCCCCCCAAAAAAAAAAAAAAACCTAAAAATAAATAAATAAATGAAGCTTCAGAGGGCCTTGAATTTTTAGTTGCCATATGTGGTGTGTGGCTTTTGGGTCGGTTACAAGATGTTATCTGAAAGGCAACAGTCCAAAACTGTTCAGCCTGTTTAAGTGAATTCATACAGATCAGATCAGGTGACTTCCTTAAACAAGCAGACCTCATGTCCAAATGGAGCTCAGCGTTGTTCAGCCCTTTGCTTATCCTGAAGCTATGAAGATAGTCATTGACTAAACCTTCTTCACAACATCAACCACATACTAATCTAAAAATAAGCAAAAATGTCTAATGCTCATTAACTGACACAAATGTTATTAGCAAAGAAACATCCCTATATTTATAGCTTAGAGAAAGTATACACACTGCGTACATTGGCCCACTTTCTGGGTTGTTTAGAATGTATGTTTTGATCTGAGTAAGTTACAAGCGTTCAGTAGGACGTATTCCCTTGGACAAGCGTCCATTCACCCTCACATTCACACCAATGGGCGATTTAGAGCTAATGAGCAGGGTTTTGGACTGTGGGAGGAAACTTACACAGGCATGGAAAGAACATGCAAACTCCCCACAGGAACACTCTCGCCGACAACAGTTCGAATAGTACTGAGCATTTTCCTGATGGTCGAGTGAAGATCTTTCCCTGTCGACGTGTCATTAATGTGATCCCTGTATCACACCTGATTAAGGTGTAAGGGTGAGCTGTTCCCTCAACAGTGGTCACTAGCTGCTGCACTCAATCCCAAATATAAGCTCAGATCTCTCGTGTCACATACATTCAGTGCTTCAGGAGGACAACTGTGGATACATGCCAGCTCATCAACTCTGGTGACTAACTTTCATTACAGAAATGAATCCTTTCATCTGACCTGATATATACCCTGATGTGTCAGGTTGCCATGGCAGAACTGTCATTATAAATGCATTAAAAATTTAACAGAGATAGAAAATAATTATCACTGGAAATGTCATCTTTATTATAGGACTTTGGAGGATGTTGTAATAGAGGAGTACTAAAAATGGACATAAGTACCACTTTTCTTTTTCCTTTTTTTGTTCTGGAGTCTTAAAAAAATCAAAAATGTGTGTGTTTGTGTGTGTGTTTGGGTTCTAAAAGTTAGAAAATTTTTAATTTTCTAACTAAGTTTAAATGAGAAATTGTTTATTTTTTAACTTAGTATTCTTTGTTGTGTAGCTTCTGTGCATCTACATAAATGTCATATAACTTTCATTGAGATTATTACTATTATTATTATTATTCATTCATCCACACTAGGGAAGACAGGAGCCTCTATCTTAGCCAAATCTGTGAAAAGGTGGGGTACACTCTGAACAGCTTACCCGTCCACTGCAGGACCAACACACACAAGCACACAATCGCACCAGCAATTCGAAACACTTAGCCTGTTTTTGTCTTTGGACTGTACGAGGAAATTACTAGAGTCGCGTGAGATGGGCGCCAGCCTCCCTGCGACCCTAATTAGAATTAAAAGGCTTATAAAATGAATGAATGAAGGAACAACAACAGCAACAACAACAACAACAACAATAATAATAATAATAATAACAATAATAATAATAATAATAATAATAATAATAATAATAATAATAATAATAATGACAGTGACTGTGGCAAAGTTGCTGGGGTAAGCATTGATTATTTCAGAAACTGCTAATCTCCTGGGACTTTCACACACAACGCCACATTCCCTATCCTTTATATCTTTATAAAATACACAAGCAAACAAAGAAAATAGCTAGACTAGTTTAAACCCAGAGTAAAACTGCAGTATATCTAACCACTCTTTATAATCAAAAAGCATCTCAGCATGCACAACACACACAAAAATGAACCCTGTGGCTACATCAGCAGAAGACCACATCATTTCTGTCAACCAATAACAGGAATCTAAGGTTACAGTGGGCACAGGTGTACCTAAACAGGGCACTTCAAGACCGGGAAAATGTCACTTGCTATTCTAAAAATATATGTTGAATAATTTTTCATGGCAAGGAATAAAAATAATTAAACGTTCTCTTATGATAATGTTGTTTCATTACAGTGAACTGCTTTGGAAAATGAAATCATGTAGACTTATAAATCCACTGTGTGATATCTATATTGTAATGGCCACACTGGACAACTGTAAAGCAGTTCATAATTATACAAAATGGAGAAAAATATAACCAAGTTAACAATAACCCAGCATATGGTATGCTCACAGGAACCAACTTAATATAGAAAAATGCATGGGGCACATATGAGCCTTGAACATAGCATTGTACACCACCAAGGAAGGCTTGCTGGAGAGAGTATGGCAACACAGCTACACAGAGGCATCATTATAGGTTGCCAGGGGAAATTAGCCCTTTGATAGAGCCTTTGATACAGTATTAAAGAAAAACAATTTTGAGGATCGCAGGCCATGGCACAAAGTCTCATTAGCAGTCCTAAGCATAAAAGCCAGTTGCCTTCTATCTGCCAGAGAACACAAATAAGTAAACTGCTAAAGCTTAATCATCAAATATAGAGAATAGCAGAAAGGCAATTAGGGAATTATCAAGATGCCAGAGATAACAGATGGAAATGAAAGAACAAATGCTGCATATAGTAGAAATCCTCATTAGGGTTTTTCAAAGGACATGATATGATATAGTGTTATATAATATCATAAATATGGTTTATGCAAAAAAAAAAAAAAAAAGTTTTGGGAAGGAAGTACATAAATAAGATGTTCTAATTAAATCTGATCTGAACCCCATTGTCAACAGTGTAGTTTACTTTGTTCCTCATCTCTGGCCATAAACAAAAAGCCACTTCCTGGTGGGGCAGGGAAGAATATGAATAGTGTGTCCTCAACCAGTAAGCCCAAGTCTTCATATAGGCAGGCACATTTAGCATTCACGCTCCTGACCAGTTCAGATGATACATAAAAGGCAATGGTGGGGAGAACAGTGATGCAATCTTTAATTTACTGATCCCTTTAAGGAAGCTGAAGAAGAAGAAGAAGAAGAAGAAGGAGAAGAAGAAGAAAAAGAAGAAGAAAAAAGTAGTTGTGGTGTGGTATTGTGGGTGCTGGTGGTTAAACTGGCTGTATGTTGTGTATGTTATGGAAAGAACAAAATAAACAAGAAAACGAGAAAGTAAATGAGCATTGTATGCTATAATTACAATGCAGAAGCATACACACACACACACACACACACACACACACACACACACATATACACACACAGTGTGTAGTACATACTGTATATAATTATACACAAATTCATGTGTGTGTGTGTGTGTGTGTGTGTGTGTGTGTGTGAGAGAGAGAGAGAGAGAGAGAGAGAGAGAGAGAGAGAAAAACAGCACACATAACCAGATGCCATGCTGCATTTCCTTAAACTGCAATATGTAATATATCAGTTATGTTACCATTATCAGCCATTGTTATGATGTGTGTCATAATATTTGATGTCATGACAGTTTATGTCGTATGCTAATTTTCGTACTGTATGCAGTAGTTAGCATATGGCTTAACACAGATGTTATTACACATGCTTTATGACAACTGCCAATATAATGCCTTCTGTCACATCATGAAAAGCTAATTTAGTTGAACTCAAATAAAATTCCCTTATTATCGTAAAGAAATGGCTTTTGGACTCTGGATATGAATATCAGGTTTTCAATTTCACTTTTTTCCCCAGAATAAAATTCTCAATCATTCATTCATTCCTTTTGTAAGACACTTAATCCTAATTAGGGTCACTGGGAGGCTGGCGCCCATCTCAGCCGACTCTGGGCGAGGGTGGGGTACATCCTGGGCAGCTCACCAGGTCATCGCAGCGCCAGAATGAAATTCTGTGTTGACTTAAATAATAATAGATTATTTACTGTATTTTAATGTTTGCTAATGGTTTCCTACACTATTCCCAATGCCTTTTAATTTTCTGATAGTCCCAGCAGAGGGAACACATTTTATTTAAAGACTTTTTTAAATTACACATGCTGGTACAGCAACTCTTTCATCATTCTGCTCGCCCAGCTTTCTAAACTCTTCATCTATACCCTCTGCTCAAACACAAAGCATTCCAAAGCTTTAACTTCAATGGTGTCATTTTCTGCTACACATATTTCTGCGCATTTCCCTGACCTTAAATAGGTTTCTCTTTTTCACGTTTCTGAGTCAGTGTAAAGTATTAGCATAAGGGTTCATTACAGACTTTTTAAAAGACGATATCTGATTGCACACTGAAGTAATCTTATACATAATTGGTCATGGAATGTGGTGGTCAAATGAAAAAATGAAGCTGTCTATTCATTCATTCATTTCCTGAACCGCTTAATCCTAATTAGGGTTGCGGGGAGGCTGGTCAGGCCATTGCAGAGCAGAAACACACAGACGGCAAAGCAGCCTACTCTTTACGAACGACAGCAATGGTTCTTTTACATGCCTCTCACTACAGACAGTGAGAGACATGGCTGGCCATTGATAACCCAGTTAGCTGAACTGGGGGGACAGCAGTGACAAACCGGTGACAGTGGGGCTTGAGCCCCCGACCTTGGGATCAGTAATCCAGCACCCTACCACTGGGCCACCACTGCCCCTTGAAACTGTCTAATGAAAATATTGTTTGTTATGCTGACTTTTTACCCAACATAAATAAATGAATAAAAATAAATTAATAAAAACCATGTCATGTTTCATAAGGTTGAGAGGTCAAAGCATGTGATGGTCAGAAAACAAAATTTTGGGCAAATGCAGATGTAAATTTTTTTAATTTATTTTTAAAAACTTGACAGTGACGTCTGCTTTCCCTTAGTACATCTAGTTACACTGCAGGTACCCCCCCCCCCCTCTCTCTCTCTCTCTCTCTCTTTCTCTCTCTCTCTCTCTCTCTCTCTCTCTTTCTCTCTCTCTCTCTCTCTCTCTCTCT
>JAQMYF010000012.1:42623400-42627618 GCA_030014195.1 Neosilurus mollespiculum | reverse complement strand
TCTCTCTCTCTCTCTCTCTCTCTCTCTCTCTCTCTCTCTCTCTCTCTCTCTCTTTGTGTGTGTGTGTGTGTGTGTGTGTGCGCGTGTACGCGCGCACTGGGGGTACATCACACCCCATCATTCAGAATTTTGACGTTTAACCAAAATAGTGTGGTGGACTATTCTGTCTTTAAGTAGACTGTGTAAAATGCCAACAACACCAACGACGACGACAATGATGATGATGAAGATGATGATGATGATGTGTTTACCTTGTAAGTGACAGGGCAATCAGAGTAAGCAGTGGAGGAAGGAGGGGGGTGACTGGGGGAGTGTCCAGCCTCCACGACAGGCCAAAAGTGATCAGCATGGTGATGTGTAATTAGAGCTGTCAAAGCGTTCTCTGTCCCACTGGCACCAGTCTAATGGCTCCCAGCAATAATGATAGACAAAGCTTTGCATACTCCTGCCTCCATCAAATAACATGACATGTTGTTTTGTTTGTTTGTTTGTTTGTTTGTTTGTTTTTGCACAATAACCACCAAGCAACATTCCTATGAGTGCATACCAGAGGTCTTTTGCGTATTTGCTTAACATTATTGTTTTTTTTTTTTTAATCATAATTTCCTTCTGCTTTCCTCCTTTTCCTTTAAACCTTTCTGCCTATCACCACCACCATCCTTCCACCTCACATGGACAACCCACAAGTGCAAGTGTTATTACACAAAACTCCTGCTGTAGCATTAATTGAAGAAAGATATGGTGGGACAAAGGCTGTGGGGGGTAGAGCATGTCCATTATCACTTATGCCTTCAACAGGTCTCACATTTAAAAACTGCAAATTGCAAAAACTTGCAAGGGCAAAACGTTTGACATTATTTGATCTGCAACCATATGGTGAAAACCTCCACACGAAAGAAAATAAATAAATAAGTAAACAGGACAAGGGGGAAGGGGGAAGAAAGATTAAAAACAAACAAATCAAAAGAAATAATTATTTAAATGCTTTAATTACTGTAGGTTATTTTGTTTCAGAAGGGGAATGTCAAGTGATTGTACTTGCTTCCTTTTGAATTTGGCTTGTCTTCTCCTGTGCATGCGCCCTTTCCTGACAATAGACATGCTAAAGATGTTACACTAACCTCCTGCAGGACACTGGGGGCAAGACAAGATCACACTGAGAAAACACACACACACACACACACACTTTTTTCAGACTCTGAAAGACCTGAGTTTGCTTTTTTTTTAAATTACATTGGACACACATGCACATTAGCAAATTAGCCTTCTTTTTTTAATTAACAAAGCTTGGTCGTCTTATTACTGTCCTCTGGAGCAATTAATTTGACCTAGTGTGACAAAATAGATCAAGAAACCAAAAAAACTTTTATAATTTCATGAACTAAAACACTAATGTGACCATAAATGTGACGGCACATCACTTTCCCAGCATGACCACACAATAAAATATCATAAGAATAACACAAACAGATGTTGCAATCAGCAAAAGCTCATTATATTTTTCAAGGATACTTCAAAGATAGCACCCTTTCTGTCAACAATTAATACACCCTTGTGTACAATATTTATTTATAATGTATGGTATCCCATTATTAGCAGAACAAAGATATATTTTAGAGTTTTCTAAAGATTTATAATGGCAGATTAAGCAGGAACTATGTATGTATTTCTCTGCAAAGGAAGCAGGAAGACAGGGGACATGTTGTGAAGGACAGGAACGGCGTGTGGAACGAGTTAGCCGTGGATGTTATTGCAGCTGATCCTAAGCTCCACAGTGAGTCCCTGCTGAACTTCTGCTATTAATTACATGTTTACTTAGAGCCGTTTGAGCTGTAATGGGCTCCCTGGCCCCCCCATTGACTCCCTCCCCTCCTGCAAACATTCAAAGGACAAGATAAGAGAGCAGGAGTGAAAGAGACTGTCCACTCTGGGTCGTGTTATCGCAAAACTGGGCCCTTTTTTCTTCCTGATGCTGTCTTTTTTTTTTTTTTTTTACTAGCGGAACATAAAAGAGAAGAAAATAAAGTATGTGTATGGAACAAGAGTAAGACAGGTCATGTTGAATTAAACTTTCGGAAAATTGCTCGCCTTTGGTGTGGCTCAA
Source organism: Neosilurus mollespiculum (assembly GCA_030014195.1). Classification (NCBI taxonomy): domain Eukaryota; kingdom Metazoa; phylum Chordata; class Actinopteri; order Siluriformes; family Plotosidae; genus Neosilurus; species Neosilurus mollespiculum. Next base: position 42,625,514 of record JAQMYF010000012.1, on the reverse strand, counting down.
ATTAAGGATATATGCTTCCAGTCATTCAGTACAATAAGTTTGAAAGTGAAACTGATTTAGGCCATACATCAGAAAAGGAGACATGGCCCAATTGTCAGTGCTAAGACTAATCAGCTACTGAACAGACGAAAAATATTATCAGGAATCGTCAGTTTTCTGAATAAAATAGTGAGATAGCAATTATCTGCTGCATTCCTGCCGAAATTACGGTATACAGTACACTGTGGCATAAACAGATGCCGTGTGCCTTACTGGCAAAACTTCCTTCAACTCCTGCTCTCCTATTACATATAGCAGACTTGAGGATTTGCAGGGATCCTAAGAGGAAGTGAGGCAAAAGGGGAAACAATAACTCTTAAATAAAACACAGGAAACAAGGTTAACTGCTACTCCTTCCATTTAAAGCCATGGAAGGGGCTATTTTTTGTCCAATTATCCTTGGTTAACAGGATTAATTACTGCACCTTCTTTTCTGTTCTCTCTCCCTCCCAGCCACCAGCCAATAAATCTACAGCCACAGCTCACAGACTGGGAATGCCATGCTAATTAGCATAACAAGTCACAAAATCATTATGGCCCTAAATTGCTTACAGAGACAAACAACATCTAAGGCCTACAGGATGTAGTCTGGGATTTAGGAGGGCTGTTTAATTGAATAAAAATGTTGCGGGGGCTTAGACGCAGGCAGAACGATGGAAGAGGGAGGTGCCATGTGGCTGATTGATGGGGCGGTTTCCTGAGTACTTGTCTGAAAACCACACCCACTCTAAAAGCGAGGCAGGACAGTGGCACGTGAGGATGGAGCTTGGTGTGGCTGGCCGTTCATGACTTTTGTTTTAACGATGACAGTTGTTAGAAAGAATCTTCAGGGGAAAAAAAAACATTTTATTTTATCTTATTAACAAATAACACTTTATATTATTATTATTTATTAGTATTTATTATTATTATTATTATTATTATTATTGTTGTTGTTGTTGTTGTTGTTGTTGTTGTTGTTTTGTTGTTACCAGTTTCTTTACTTTAACATCATGATATTTCACTGTGTATTTTTTTAATTTTACATTTAAGCAATATTTTATTTATTAAAAACGGTGATCATATTAATCTGGCCTCTGAGTTGGTTTATATTTTCTTGGGATTGAGGCCTGGCCAGTGAGACAGCTGTCCCTGCTGGTTTGACAGCTTCACTCCCTCTCAATAGACCTGCACACATGCCTGCTTATTAAAACTTTTGGCACACTATGTTTCTAATTATGTTCCAAACAGCCAGCTTTTTACCTCCCTCATAATATTTTCTCTTGGTACAAAATATGTAGAGAGCTTGTTCAACCTGGGAAATTGCAATCATTTCTAGTACACACTGCATACCCAACATAAAGCTTAAAATTATTATATAATGAAGTATAATTATTATACTGGATCGTGCCATTCCTGTATACTATATACCAATTCTGAATATCATTTTTGAACAATCAATGCTTATTGTATCTTATATATATATATATATATATAAGATCCACTTGGAAGAGAGCAGCTACGTAGCTGAGAGAGCAAAGAGGAAGAGGAGAGAGGAGAGAGGAAGAGGAAGAGGAGTGGCACGATCCAATTGGTTTGCAATCTGGGGGATAACTAAAGTTATTCCAAGAAATTGTGTCCATAAAACCGGTGAAAACTCTAAATTCGCACAGGGTTTCTGCTGGTGTTGTATATAGTTCAGTTTATTTTCCAGTGAGCAGATGTATAAAGTAAGAACTAAAGGGCTGAGAGCCACAGTGGTCTAACCTACAAAAACTGAAAAATGAGATGAGGTCATATTTTGACAGATGTGGATGAGGTTTGTGCATGCCAGAATGGTCCCTTGATCTTCCTTATGACCTTGAATCATATTGTGAGCATTATTCCTGATTTTTTTTTTAATGAAACTTTTGTCATTTTTCCCAAAAACAGCTTTATGTTAGTTACACCATTCTGGTGCTCAGCCCTTTAATTAATAGAAGAGCCTGGGTTAGACGAGGGGTTGCTTTTAGGCTAGCACATACTCCTGGATTTGTTGCTTCCTTGCACTCCACTTGCAATGGCCTCTCCCGCGGTCATCAGCATCAGGTGACACC
>JAQMYF010000012.1:42608400-42618400 GCA_030014195.1 Neosilurus mollespiculum | reverse complement strand
TAAACTGAATCATGTTTTGCAGTGCTGCCTGAGGGCACAAAGATCCATCCATTATTAATTTTCAGCCTTGTCCCTTGCGCACAGAGATTTTCCGAGAATCTGGAGAAATCTCTGTGCGCAAGGGACAAGACCGAGTCTGGCCGAGTCTGTTTTTTTGCAGACTGGTGGTGGCAGTTGTAGCCTAATGCTTAGAGAAGTGGCTTTGGGACCAAAAGGTCGCTGGTTCGATTACAGAACCGGCAGGAAAAATGTGTGGTGTTGGGAGAGTGCGCTGCACCTTCCCTTCCTCCACCTTCATGGCTGAAGTGCCTTTGAGCAAAACAGGTCAAAAAACAAACCACCAAAAGCAAACAAAAAAACAAACAAGCAAGAATGTTAAAAGATCACCCCCCTGTGACAGCACATTGTTTGACCACATTTTGGTTTGTTTACATCCAGGAGCCTGTTGGGATACTTCACTACCAATTTTGCACATCTAAATTGAATGAATGGAGACAAACTTCCAAAATTTACAAAAACAAAAGTAAATCATTTCAGAAATGCAGCCTTAATCTTTATTTTTTGTAAAGATCCAATTGTTCAGTTTGCACTGACAACAAATTTGGTTGCTTTCTCAAAAAACACACACACACACACACACACACACTCACACACACACACACACACACACACACACACACACACACACACACACCTTTGTCTTACGATCCATGTTTCTACATATCCATGAACTGTATTAAGATGGCAGGTTCGCCTCACAGCGAGAATATATATAATAATATAATATATATATTTGCTTGAACTATCAGTAGGTGATTACTAATAAATATTTTCAGTAATTTTAAAGTATTTTTCTCTTTATTTCTTATTTTCATTGATTGATTGATAACCTTACTTTGACCTTGAGACATGCCTTATAGCAACTGTTCAAGGTAAATCTGACTTCTTATTCAAATGTTTTGCGTTATTCTAAATTAGGTGTTAATTTACAATTACACATTTATTATTATTTATTTATTTATTTATTATTATATTTGAAATCAATAAAAACCTAAAACTTCAGAAATTACACTCAGGCATAATTAAATTATGTAATCATTTTAATTTTATCTATTTGTCATTTGCATCTCTCCTGCAGACGACCCACTGAGGTGTCCTGAAACTTTATTCTCTATAAAGCTAGTAAAACGTGTTCATAGAGTAACTGTCCAACTGTCTTTTTACATGGCAGGTTAACATTTATAAAATAACCATATTCTAATTTTTAAGATGCTGGAGAGAAAAAAATTACCGTATTGAAAATATTGTGATGAGTATTTGTAAAGATAAATGAATCCCACTGATTCACTACCAGTAACAAAATATGAAAGTAAGATCCAGACCATGGCAATGAAAACAAAAACTTTATCAGATTTTTTTCTATTAAAATACTTTATTATATCTACTGTGAACAGCAGCACAGGGATGCACAGTTAGCTTAAAGTGTTTAAGTCCCAGGCGCAGTGAGGCCATTTCTGTGTGGGGTTTACATGTTCTACCTGTACTTGGGTTGGTTTCCTCCAGTTACCTAGCTTTTCTCATATGGTCCAAAAACATGCGCTGTAGGCTAATTGGCTGTTCCAGATTGCTGCTAAGTGTGCTAAGTGTGAGTGTGAATGGAAATGTGTGTTGTGCCTGCGAAGGATTGGCAAGCTGTTCGGGGTTTACCCCACCTTCGCCAAGAGTCGGCTAAGAAGAGCTCCACCCTAGTAGGATTAAAGGAGCTCTGCAAATTAATATATCTATTCATTTATTTTCTATGTCGCTTAATCCTAATTAGGATCGCAGGGAGACTGGCGCCCATCTCAGCCAACTCTGGGCGAAGGCGGGGTACACCTTGGACAGCTTGCCAGGCCATCGCATGGCCAATACTCACACAACCATTCACACTCTCACTCACACCTAGGGGCGATTTGGAACCGTCAATTGGCCTACTGTGCATGTTTTTGGACTGGTTGAGGAAACTGGAGTACACGGAGGAAACCTACGCAAGCACAGGAAAAAACATGCAAACTCCACGGACCCAGGCCTTCTTGCTGTGAGGTTGACGTGCTAACCACTACACCACTGTGCTGCCCCCAATTTAATATATGAATGACTCTACTGTGAACCAACACCGAGGCAAACAAACGGACAAACAAACAGACAAACAAACAGATAGTTTAACAGATAGATAGATAGATAGATAGATAGATAGATAGATAGATAGATAGATAGATAGATTTTTGATTGATTGATTGATTGATTGATTGATTGATTGATTGATTGATTGATTGATTGATTGATTGATAGACAACGTTGCCATCATCTGAGGAATACGTTTTTCATACAGGTTCTGGGGGGGATCATCTTGCTTCATGACCGAGCTACTCTAATGTAATTAATTATTACTGGTCTAAAACACTATTTATAAAAATGTTATCCACACTCTAGTCTGGTTTATCACACTGGCCCTTCCCATCAAAGACCTCAGATTCCACACAGGTATGTTATAAACATGTTGAGATGCTCTCGACTGCTGTAGCATTAGGCGTTATGTATGAAGACCATTGCATTCTTGACTGGAGTTAGGATAAAATATTAAGTCGACATTCAATGAAATGAGTAAAGGAAAGAATAGGTAAAGCACATGAGAGCAGAAGAATGAAGTGAAGCGAAAAGAGAAAGAGATCGAATAGGCAGACTGCTGCTTGGCAAATATTTGGAGATGTGATGCTGTTTTCATTGCTGACATCAACATAAATTTGTGTGAGGAGCTCAGGAGACTCAGCAGGGGTTCTGCTCTAAGTGAAGGAGAGAAATCGAGAACAGGTGAAAGGAAAATGAAAGTGAGAACAGGGTGAAGTAAAATGACCTCTGCTCTACTGAACTGTACTCTCTCTCTCTCTCTCTCTCTCTCTCTCTCTCTCTCTCTCTCTCGCAGTCTCATTGGTACTACATATGTGTCTTATCGGTACTACTCATGTGCTACATATATGCACGAACTACAACACTGATAAACACACACAAGTATGCACATACACAGATGCATTCCTTGTGTGTATTTTAAAACTTATGTTTTTGAGACATATTCTAATGAGACACACTCCAAAACTTATCCATAGCAAAATATAGAACTCCTGCCTTTATTTGCCATGTCGCTGTTTCCATACGCTTTTAACAGCTATTAGCATTCTGTCCTGATGCTTACACCGTAAACATTTTTGTAAAAAAAATACCTCCACAATCTTAGCAGAGCCAACTTGTTGATTTAGCATGGAGTTGTGTATTGCTCTCACAGCCAATTATTTATACAACCATCTTGTCCAAATCAATGACCAGTTCCTCGGTCTCGACTGGCTGGGCAACAATGCTGAGTCAGCAGCAAAACAATGCTCTATGTTTGAGATGGCTATGCCCAGTAGCATGCCTCTTGTTTTTGTCAGGGTATGTCAGCAGCCACCTGGCCAAAGCTGTCTGGAGGGGGTCAGTTATCTCAGGGACCATCCCCAAGGGGGGTCACGGGGTAGGGGCAAGAGGGAGATGCCACCTGGGGTGACTCAGTGCACTCTGTGAATGCCTGATATAGAGCATGACCTGCTCAGTGACAGTATGGTCAAGTCAGTGTCTCTTAGGCCTAACAATGCAGGGGTCATCTAGAAGGTGAGAGGGGACACTGGTATAGACTATTTGGCAATGGCAGTAAGAAAATTGTATTAGCTAGACTAGAGATTAGAGCTGAGTCCAGGGATGCAAATATCACCTAATTGAGTTTGCCTAATTTGGTGTACACAGTGTAATGTGTGAGAGCCACTGGGAATTCAGCCAGTGATACTTCAGTGAGCTGGAACAGTTGATTAATAAGTTGAGGGTGGCCTTTCTATGCACATGGGGGAATACAAACATAAATGCAGTGAACACACACTGAGGAATCCACTGAACCACTAAACCTCCACCCACTAGATTGAAGACCTTCCTGGCTTCACTACAGAAATGCATGAATCAGTGAAAACCATTGCTTTGATTTTACTATAAAAAGCATCTCATTAGCACACAGAGCCCAGTGCAGAACAGGGATGCCTGGTTCAGTAAATAACACAGTAATTAGCAAAGGGGACAAAGCAGCAGTTAGAAAGAGAGGGCGAGCTCTGTGGCAGGACTCAGGAAGAAAAAGCAGCCTGCAGTCCATGCCTCCCATACCAACCTTGGCCTTTCCACTTCAGCTCTCTCCAAAAGAAGAGCCACAATGCGCTAGCCTGCCAGTGGGTGGCCCCTCCATGAAGACACAAGCAACATGAGCAGGTGTGTCTGGCCTAGCATGCCTGGAAAGAAAGGGAAGAGCTGTGCACTCATCCTTGTCCACAAACTCATCCTCCCTTCATGTCCTTTGCACGAACAGGCAGGGCAGTGGACTGGACATGGAGTCTTTCAAAAGTCCCAGGTGAAAGCGACTGCAGCTGGCAATGCTGAATGGTGGACGCCACAGTCCAACACCCTCTCTAATTAGCAACGCTAGCAGATCCAATAAAGATAACACACTGCCATTATGGCTTGTTTGTCAAAAGAGGTGATGGATGAGGGAAGGGTACTGTGATGGGTCATTCCACAAACATAGATGCCACTGCTCTTCATGGTAGTTTAAAACACACTTCAGGCATTTTCTTCAGCACAATTAATGATCTTGTTCACTCTGTCCTTCAGTGAAGTCATGCATGTATGGTTCAGAGTTCAGAGACAATAAACCTCAATTAGTACTTAAGGTGGCTATTAAGGGTCAAAACAAATCATTCTGTTCGGGTTCGGGGGCTTGGAACAGGAGTTATAACTAGATGGCCATTGTAACTTCATGGCTGTGGGGGTGGCTGCAGAGGGGAGGCATTCAAGTAATACATTTAAACACTAAACGCATGCAGAAGCAAGCTCTCCAATTAGGGGATGCAATCTGTATTGGGGAGTGGTGTGCTGGTGCAGGGATTCTTGGATTGAATCTTGTAGCCAACTGTGGCCTTTTTGTGTAGAGTTTGCATGCTCTCCCAGCACCAGTGTGGGTTTCCTCCAGGTGTTCTGGTTTCCTCTTACAGTGTAAAGACATGTGGACTAGGCCAACTGGATACACTTAATTGCTCATAGGTGTGATTGTGAATGTGTGCATGGTTGTTGTCTCCATGTTAGCCCCGGTGATAAATTGACAACCCGCCCAGTGTGTACCCTTACGTCTTGCCTGCCTTTGCCTGGTGATCCTGATTAATGAATGTTATTGAGATTGGATGGATGGATGGATTTTGTATCAGCATAACATTGCTGCCTCACAGTTACAGGGTCATTGGCTTAATCCTTAGCGTCTGTACATTGCTTTACATATTCACATTTTCATAAAACATAACAACAGGTATAGGGGTAACTTTATTTCTCCTAACTGTGCATGGTGCCTTATGATGGACTGGTGTCTCCTGAAAGTTGTCCAATATTCTGGGAATAGGCTTCAGAGCCACTCAGTGACCCTAATAAGGATAAAGTCAAAGATGAATGAATGAATGAATTAATTGATTCATTCATTCATTCATTCATTCATTCATTCATTCATTTGCCAATCTGCTCAATCCTACTTGCGTCATGGGGAGGCTAGAACCAGGATGGGGTATACCATGAACAGCTCGCCAGTCCATCACAGGGCCAACACACACACACACACACACACACACACACACACACACACAGACAAACTGAGATAACCAGAGTACCTAGAGGAAACCTACGCAAGTACTTGAACATACAAACTCCAAACAGAAACACACTCACCACACATGGGGTGGCCTTATTGCTGTGAGGTGAACGTGCTAACCACTGCACCATCATGCCGTCCACACATGCAATCAGTGAAAACACATGTTGCCTGAGCAAATCTTTGACAGAATATTTCAGACCGTATTGCATGATGAAAAGGTAAAAAGGACTTGACTGCACAGTGTTAAGTTGATACACCAATTATTCAATATATCTGTAGATGAGCTTGCTTCAGTGGATTGTAATTTGATTATGGCACTTGTCATCCATGAACTGAGGAAGGATAAGCGCAGAAGAAGGAAAACTTTTCTTTTTCACTGACAAAAAGACTTTCTGATCAGCTAGTGCAAACAAATAGTGCATTAGCATTAAAAGAACACAGCTTTGGACTTAAGGAACATGAAAGGCAGCAATGCCCTGGTGAGGAGATCCAGAAGCCTCAGTGCTCAGCAGCCCAAAGAATCAATGGGAAGTAAAAAAGTCAGGGCAAGATAGTGTGAGACACTTCTGAGTCCTGAGGCAACTGAGAGGAGCAGCTGGGAGCTGGAGCAAATAGATGCCCGCTACTGGTGAGAATTCATACATGTTAAATAAACTCATAATCAAGTTACCTTGTATAAATGTGTATAAGATGGTTGTACAACGTATATATTAAAAAAAAAAAAAAAAAAAAAAAGTTATATAGACCTATCATGGGTCAAAGTGGGTCCAAATCAACTCTTATTAGAGCCAAGATTTAATTTGTTAAATCTTTCGCTAAACAGCTGTAAACATACAATGAACAAATAAGTGTGTTTAGGGCATAGTTTTTAAGAGGTGCCAAGCAGTTCTTGCTGGTATTATTTTCCATTCAGTTACAAAGCAAGGCTATTGAAACAATTGTGCAGCACATGCATGAGGAACACACTGACACACCTTCTATTCCCTGCACATTCCTCTAAACTCTCTCCATCCAAACCAAATAAATGAATATGTTCAACACAGTAACACCCAAACCAGCATGGTCGATGCTGCTTCACTAAGCATGCACTGAATATAAGATGTGAATACAGTGACAAGGGTTTCCAAGCCAGTCTGGAATTCATGCACAGAATTAAGCCTTGATCGTAAAATGGTGAAATATTTATCAAGGCTACATGAGATGGCTGGGCCTGTTGGGGGAATTTCTGGGGTGGCAGGGCCGAGAGGCAACTCAGAGCCCTGGGGGTTTCAGAGACATGCCCTAACATTCCATCACATTGCCAAGAAAACCAGAGATCTTTCACTAGTCCTCCAGATTGCAAGCTGTGCAGAAATCACTTTGTTCAATGTGTGGAACCAACAAAGACATAGATTAATTTAGATTGTTATATCTGTCTCACAATGATTGACTTATTTGGTGCACACGTATATAAAAAATATCAGCACCACAGCAGCAATTTGAAGTATTTCTAATTCTATTTTGCACTATTGCATACTATATTGGGTGACACGGGCACGTCATGGTTAGCACTTTTACCTCACAGCAAGGGGATCGTGGGTGCTTAGTGAGGGTGTTTCTGGGTGCTCAGCGAGGGGGGTTCTGTGTGGAGTTTGCATGTTCTCCCCGTTCTTGTGTTGGTTTCCCCCGGTGCACTCCAGTTTTCTCCTGCAGTCCAAACACATTCGGATAATTGTATATTCCGGATTGCCCCTTGGTGTGAATGTTGGTGTGAGTGTGAATGGTTGTGTGTGTTTTTGTCCTGAAATGGTATGGCAAGCTATTTAGGGTGGACATTGCCTTCAATGTCAGCTGGGATAGGCTTCAGCCTCCGAATGGCCCTAATAAAGGATAACGCAGTTCAGAAAATGAAATAAAAATGAAAAATATACTATATTGTGTAGGCGGCACGGTGGTGCATCGGTTAGCACGTCTGCCTCACAACAAGAAGGCCTGGCTTCGATTCCTGGGTTCGGGTGTTTCTGTGTGTAGTTTGCATGTTCTCCCCGTGCTTGCGTAGGTTTCCTCCGGGTTCTCTGGTTTACTCCCACAGTCCAAAAACATGCACAGTAGGCTGATTGGCTGTTCCAAATTGCTTCTAGGTGTGAGAGTGAGTGTGAATGGATGTGTGTGGGTGTTGGCTCTGCAATGGCCTGGCGAGCTGTTTGAGGTATACCACACCTTTTCCCAGAGTCAGCTGAGATGGGCGCCAGCCGCCACGTGATCCTAATTAGGATTAAGCGGCTTAGAAAATGAATGAATGAATGAATGTCTATTGTGTAATAATGTACCTTTTTTAAACTTGAACATACTCTAATTTATAATGATGGTGCAATTAATAAAGAATAACCTAGTCTTTTACCTGAACAATAAAGGCTTTATTCTATTTTATTTTACTTCTGCAAAGAGAAAGGCATAAAGAGAAATCTTTGCAATTCTATAACACACATTCATAATACTATCAAATGCATGCCTAATAAATATTATAATCCTGACCATACCAATTCAATAGTAATATGGAAGTGGGATGTAAATTGAATTTTAGTGCCCTGTATTAATTTTGGATCCTGTCTAAACCTCAGTGCAGAGGAAAAATGAGTTATTGATGATTTTTAAAATGATGCATAGTTTTTTCCTCCAAGGCATAGAGTTCCACACAAGATTGGAGAATTTTAACACATTCAAGAGTGGGCTAATTAAAAATCTACACCCAGCTTTGCTGGCACAGAAATCAATGTGCTTAATTAATTAATCTATACATCACAGCCACAAATGCACCAGAGACAAGCTCTGCTTGGTCAAAACCTTGAAAAGAGGGGGGCGAAGAAAGCAAATCCAATGCAAGACAGAGCTAAATTACAACAGCAAACTTCATATGTTTTTATTCTCAAAATAATGTCTATACACAACTGAAATGTTGTTAACTAATTGCATGAATAATGTGTGCTTTACCACATTTTTTTCACACAGGCATTCATTCATGACTGTTCGGGTTCAATGACATTAACAAACAAATGCCATTATTCATTATTACTAATACTTTGCCCTCTGGAATACTTTCACACATCAGACTGCTTGAGAAAATCACAACCCTAAAGCAGCTCTCAGTCCACTGAGAAGTGCTAATTTGTAAACGTGTCAGCTTAGTAAGAGAGAACAAAGGGTTATTAATAATTCCCATGCCCTTGTTCATTCCAGATTAAACTCAATTAAGCAATATTCCATTATCTATCCCCTTCATCTGTCCTGACTGGGATATTCAGGACATGCAGGATTTTACAGATTATTTATACAAGGTTATACAGTACAAGTTGCACATTCATTATTTATCATTGAAATTAATGCATACTCTACTGGGGAAAAAAAAAAGAACACTGTGGGTATTTAATGGATTTACAGACGAGTTTTCAGAATAATAATAATAATAATAATAATAATAATAATAATAATAATAATGATAATAATAATAATAATAATAATAACTTGTTAATTCATTTTCTGAACTGCTTAATCTTAGTTAGGCTTGCGGGGGAGACTGGTGCCCATCTCAGTCGACTCTGGGTGAGAGCAGAGTACACAGTGGGCCATCGCAGGGCTAATAATAATAATAATAATAATAATAATAATAATTATAATAATAATAATAATAATAGCTGTTGTCATGAAACGGATTTTCCCTGAGCCACTATACTGGCCAGCTGGGTTCCAAGTTGGTCTTGCCTTGACCATGACCATCTTTTGTTCATTTGTCCCACCTTTACAGCTGTGACCCTGGTGGGTGAACTCTTCTTGTCACATATCCACTAGAACTTCACTCCACTCCCTGTTATCTAATATCTGGCATTTGTTGGCATTTCCCCCCCCCCCCTTTCTTTGTTTTTCTTTTCAAGAATCCAATTAGGCTTCATTTAAAATTCAGGCACTGTGAGAACTTCAGCCATTCATGACCAGAGATAAGCAAACTAATTAACACTAGCCTCTTCTCTGAAGAGAGAAAATTTAAAATAAAGCCATAGATTAGGCTAGATTAGATAAATAAGGGGGCAAGGACTTTATCTGTAAATGTTACTAAACTGTTCTCTGCTCAGCCTCATAAAGCATCCAGTTTTCACACCATGCTTCTAACAAGGGTGAAAAGAGAGTAAAGAGGTGTGTATGAGTACTTGTGTGTGTGTGTGTGTGTGTGTGTGTGTGTGTGTGTGTGAGAGAGAGAGAGAGAGAGAGAGAGAGAGAGAGAGA
>JAQMYF010000012.1:42574169-42587163 GCA_030014195.1 Neosilurus mollespiculum | reverse complement strand
GGGTTCTTGCATGTCAGCTCAGGGGCCCTCTTGATTGCCCAGCATGGCACACAACAAGCACAGCATGGTCAGCAGGGTGGCCGCGCCACTCTTAAGGTCATGCTAATTGCCACACTCCACCACTGAGCCAGCACTTAGCACCATGGCCCACTCTCAGAGCAAGGTTCAGGTGTTAGTGCCCTTTAAACTTTTAATTAACTATCATTGCAAAAGGTTAATATTGGGAGCTGGATGTTCTAGTCCTCTATTGACACAATGCAGCAAATACTCTACTGCATCAAGAAACCAAGGAAGGAGGAAGACAGGGGAAGTAATAACACCCTTTTAACAAACATAATAGTGTACATCATATAAAAGTCATAATCTTCTTGTTATAATATTGCTCTTCATAGAAATATATATTTCTGGTGCTGTCTTAACAAAAGAGATGGAGTATGAGTGTACCCCGTTAATCTCCTGCTCTGTCTCACCCATGTTTTTTTTGTTTTGTTTTTTTTTTCTTTTGGGATGTGGGTAATGACCCATATGCATCCAATAACATTATCTATCATGGAGCTTGCCTGTATGTTTTTAAAACATTTTTTAAAAGCTATATAAAGGCCAAATGATACTCTCATCCATGACACTAACACATTTTATGTGATAATTAGTGCCATCTGCTATGATTTTGTAATAATTCAGAAGAAAAATACAATTTACATGTTAAAAAAGAAATGTAGTTAAAGGATTCTTCAGTCTAGTAGTAAGACAATTCAAGAATGACACAGTTAATCTAATATATAAAGTTGAATTGAACAAGCTGCAGGTTTGCATAAATGTGCTAATTATGTATTTATAAATCTGAGTATATAATAAACAAGCAATAAGAAACATAATTCCATCCATAACAAACTCAACGGGTTTAAGCAGGGCTCTTTGCTCTGGAAATATTTCGAAATACTAGGAAAATAGGTTCCAGGCCAAAATCAGAGTTGCGATATGAGACTTGGTAAATATTTTCCAAGGGATTTTTACAGTGTCTCTTTTATTGCATGATGACTGGAGCACAGCTGGGAAAAAGGAGTATGTATGATTGGTGTGACATTGGGTTCCAGTAGACAATTAACATAAATGACCCTAATTAACATCCGGACAGTGTCATGGTTTCCTCAAGCATAACAGCATTGCCAAAATGAGCAGATTTGGTTTGCCCAAGTCTCCTGCCTGCACTGCCAAATACTGAATCCAGCCCAAGGGAGGTCAGTTAGTATACTGCATATTTCACAGATGGATCTTGTATAAGACTCTACAAACAAATTTATTTACAGAGTAATTGCTCTAGAATTCAGAGCACAAGACCCAATCACAAAAAAAAATGATCCTTACACATGTAATATATCATTAATATATATTAAGATTATAAAGACTATTGCATGCCTCAGGTGGTGTCTGTTATTATTTTTTTAATCTCTTCAGTGCACATTTTTTGTAACTGAATAAGAAAAAATGTATTTTCCTCAATGTCTAGCCATTTAATTTTTCTCCCCCACAGGATAATGTTTTCACTGCTCCACTACAGACATCTTAGTTCAACACATTTAATATTCATCAAGAGTCTGGAAGCCTCAGCCACAGCCAAATTTTTATACCATATTTTAGCAAGGCAGAATAATCTCACTTAACACAAGAGCAGGTCCCCTCTCTCTCTTTCTCTCTCACATGCGCTGTGTTGCCCCCTGCTGAGGTTTTGTTGTTTCCTGTTTTGTTAAATAATTAATTCTTCCCTGCTATTCCCCCCACAATCTATAGCCAGCCATATGCAAAAGACAGAGCAGGAGTCCTACAATCTAAAAGATTTAATGCAGTGGATCACATGAGGTGGTGAACAAATTTGGGTTTTTAAAAAAAAAAAGGATTGAGGATTTGCAATAATTGTTTATTCTTCCTATTCTTCTTCATCTTCTTCTACTTCGTCTTCTTCTTCAATTACCTAACAATGTGTCAAGGATTCAATCTTCCCTAATAATTTATGGGCAGTTGTACAAAGGCACTGATTGATAAATGAATTGGTTAAAACAAAAATTATATTTCATTTATTTAACTTAATTGAGCTTTGGTTAAAACCTAATTGATTTAACCTTGGGCTGATACTAATCGTCCATTTTGGTTTTGAGTACTGATGATCCAATGCCACGTGTCGTTGTTGTTGTAAGGTACCATTAGAAGTGTAGGGCTTTATTCAGTTAGTGGTTGTGGCTTTGGGCTGGATATTGTTGAGTTTGGATTCAAAATGTATTTTTGTTGAAGTGTGATCAGGCACTGACAAAATGTATTAAAATTTGCTCATATTTTTTTGGCCACAAGAAAAGCATGGCTCTACTTTTTGGCATCTGGTTACAGAAGATCTTTTGTGGCTTTTTTACGATTTGAACTTGAGAAGCCAAAGCATTACTTTTCTTCACTATCCAGCTCTCTGTTCGACTGCTGTCTCTTAGCTCCTCTTGCTCTGTTGTTTTCTTTTTTGAGTCAGTGTTTGCCTTCTTTCTTTCCTTCTCTCTTTTTCCCTCTCTCTGAGCTAGAGTAGGGGATGAGCCACTACCCTGTGGTGAAGGCTGAATCTAGGGGCCACCTGCAGCAGCCACACCAGCTCAGCCAAATGCCGCCAGCCTTCTTTTGATATGAGCTCAGGCTGCCTTTACGCCCGCACACCCGCCTCACAGCCCAACAGCTAATGTGGGATATCAAACGGCTGTCGCCTGCTCTGTCTCACCCACTTTTTTGTCTCTCTGTCTCTTTTTTCAGGGGCTTTGCTTTTGGACTGTGGTTAATTCTATGCTGCAGCTAAGCACAGGACCTTTCAGAAGCACAGCTTGGGCTCCATGACCCAGGCGGCTACCGCCATATTCCTCCAGCTTATTTAGTAGGAGCTTAGCCAGAATGGACCAGCCACTGGCAGACATATTTGCTGTCACCTGAGAGCCAATGAGGAACATGAGAACACAGGAAAGGGGAAAATAAGGGGGGAAAGAGAACGTTGTGTTGGGCAGGATGAAAAAAATGGAAAGAAAGAATTAATACTTTCATAATACATTAATGGCATAATGATATTTTTCTTGTGCTGCACAAAATACCAAGCAATTATCTATATTAATAGTAGAATGATAGTATTCTATCATTTAAAACATTGTACTAAATTTGCACAAAAGCATATTAAAGACATTTATTTATTTTTTTCCATGTCTGAAGTAAGTGATTTCATGGAGAGATGGAAACATAGTCTGATCACCACGTACATTCAGACTGAAGAAGCAACACTTACTGTGTACTTCTGGTTCCCCCAGGAGGCAAGAGATCATTAAATGTAAAAGTGAAGTGAACATCCTAGCACACCATCAGGTCAAACCCAGGCAGACATTCAAGCAAAAAAGCTTAAAATCAATTCACTTGACCAGACAGAAAAAGTCTAAGTGATGGATTGTAAAGTTTTTAAGTAATTAGAATGTATGAAAGCTTGCAGACATATGATTCAATAAAGCGTTCAATAACGCGTGATGAGATGCCTGTTGTTTTCCTGATTTAATGTTATGTTCAAAAGACTTATGAAAAAGGGGGTGAAAAAAAAAACAATTGTCACAGTGCTGACAATGTGCAAATGTGTGAGTAACCAATTTGTCCATTGACACAAAACATATACACACTAACAATAAAACAATTGCTTAAACAAGTGCTATGTATACAAACGCCTAACCCTGGCACACATGATGAACCCACTAGAACACACACACGAACAGAGACACCTATCTCACACCTCAAGAACATGTGGTGATAAAACTGGAGCTAATTAAGTGACAGACAACTGAACTCCGGGGAGAAATTCCTGGGAATTACTATCAACAACTGGATCAACGTGGCAGGGAAGACAAGGTGTTTATTAGCCAGTTGTTCAGCACTTTGCACTGAGGTGCTAAAATGACTTACTGCCTCCACTTTCTCCACCTTTATGGTGAGGTGGCATGCATTAAGTGCACAGCACATTCCATAAAGGAGTCTTAAAGATCAACTTTTTGAAAGCATTAAAAAAAGTGATGATTGTTAATTGAAAACAACAAAGGAAGCCTTAGTTAAACACGTACTACTCATCAACATACAACTGACCTTTAAGTATTTATACACAATTTATATTCATTTTATTTTAATTACAATGTCAAGAAGAACCTATAATGTCTGCCCATCCGGCCCTATGGCGTACGTGTGCACATGGAGACCCTGTGGTGAAATTTCTCATGCCGGTATATAAGCGTGGTAATCGGAATGAATGTCTGAGTGATGGTAACTTCTTCTACTCTATCTTCCCCTCCAAACTCTAACTTGTTTCAAGCCATGAAATAAAATAAACTTTTTAAAATAAAATAAAATAAACAGTAGCAGTAGCCATCTTCGTTTTTTTAGCTGACAAAATAAACTATTACTGCTGCGCTTCCTCATTTGAATAGAAAGGCTTTTAACCCAGTGACACTGAGGAATCTCATGACATTTCTGCCGCTGTAGAAGAAAGGCCTACAGAATGTAAACCATGTTAGACTGTAAACCATGTTAACCTACAAGGTGATTATGATTGTTAAACTTGCAGTTGAACTTGGTAAATGATTAAATAATAATTAATGTGAAGCATGATGATATGACACATTAAGTGGAAGAAGCATAAAGGCAGATCAACTTTCACCGAGCATCAGAAAAATGGGATAAGGTGACTTAAAGACTTAAAGTAATTATAGGGTTAAGAAACAGTGATGTAATTGTATTTTTGCTGAGCTACGCTCAACATAGTGATAAGCCAAAAGTAAACAGTGGTAACAGAAGAGCCCTCAACAAGTGCAAATCCAGGGAATAATGCTGGCGAAAAGGAAAATGGCGAACTAAAAGAGAATAAAAGGGAGATGCTCAGAACGTTGATTGGTCCTCGAATGCTCATTTGAAGGTCACACTTGTTGCGCTGAACTTTGAGCTTTGCGCTTTCTTACCTTAACTGAATAAACTGTTCCTGTTCTGAAACTACGTCTTTTTGGGTGAAGCTGTGTCTGCCACAGCAGCATGTATAACGTGCTTACGGAGGTGAACCTATCCAGTGGAATGGCATCTCGCTACCCTGTGGTGATACTGGGTTTCCATTGAAGATATCTTATATTAACAGCGTAACACTTTCAGACTATATCAAAACTTTGGGGAGGGGGTGGTCATAACGTGGTGGTTATATGATATTACGTCATTTATGGCATCATCAAAACTAATTCACATTAAAACATTGCATCAGGAGAAGTTCATTCTTTCAGAGCTCTGCTTTTTGGCAATGCCAAAATCTTTATATTATAAGCACTTCACCCTTAAGTCATGGGAATGCTAGCGACACTGGATCAACGCCAGAGTGCACTGATTCCTCATTATCTCAAGGGGGCAGATGCACATAAATATTTATCTTCAGATCAATGATTTTATTTTTTACCTGAAAGAAATAGAGCCAGAGCAATCAAAATAGAAGAAGTATTACATTTCTGCAGTTTAAAATTGAGTTTGAGATAAAATGTTTATAGTTTCTATAAATAGGTTGATTTGCCCAGGGATCCAGAAATCACTATGACTAGGAATCAAATGTATTAATAATTTGATGTAAATGTATAAATCTTCACATACTTGCAACGTAATTCTCACAAAGTCACTGGAAATGTTTTGTATTATACAGTATTATAGTAGGGGCGACACGATGGTATACTGGTTAGCACGTCCGCCATACAGCAAGAATGTCCTCGGTTTGCATCCCGAGCTCAATGAGGGCGTTTTTGTGTGGAGTTTGCATGTTCTCCCCATGCTTGTGTGGGTATCCTCTGGGTAATCTAGTTCCCTCCTCCCAGAGTCCAAAGACACGCACATTAAGTATGAGTGGCTGTTCCAAATTCTCCCTAGGTCCCTATGTCACCTTTAGTGAGAGTGTGAATAGTTGTGCATGTATTGTCCCTGCGATGGATTGGTGAGCTGTTCAGGGTGTACCTGTCTTTGCCCAGAGTTGGCTGTTATAGGCTCCTGCCTTCCCACCACCCTAGTAAGATTAAGTGGTTCAGCAAATGAATGAATATAATAGTACAGTATAGTACAGTATAGTCCTTTAAGTAAATAAAGTGTAGCGCTCATTTCAGATTCTCCTTTCATAAGGATGTGATGCTTGCAGTGGATAATACAATGCAATCATAAATGATGGTAGGTGTCCTGATAATGTCTAAGCATATTGTCTACATGCTGTACACCCATGTTTAAATGTGGAGTTTATTGTGAAGTACCTGTGAAGTACCCAAAAGAGTCCCACTGAGTGCCTATTACTTGGACAGAGTGGGCAAATTCTTGGTCAAATGCATTCTTTTGTATTCTTAATGTATTACACATTCATGACTGGAGCTCAGAAAGTACATTACCTGGACACATTTCCTACTTGCCATCACTGGCTATTCAGATGGAACTTTTTGATAAGACACAATATCACATCTGAAGATTATCTTCCGCGCTCAAAACAGCCCTTACTCAGAACATCTACCTTCCTTACAGTCAGAAGCCAACACTTCACTATCATTTCATTTTAACTTGGGGAAAATCTGATCATGATGGTACGGTGGTGCAGTGATTAGCACATCCGTCTCACAGCAAGAAGGCCTGGGTTCGATTCCTGAGCTCGGGCGTTTCTGTGTGAAGTTTGCATGTTCTCCCTGTGCTTGCATGGGTTTCCTCTGGGTACTCCAGTTTCCTCCCACAGTCCAAAAACATGCGCAGTAGGCTAATTGACTGTTCCAAATTGCCCCTAGGTGTGAGTGTGAATGGTGTTGCTTGAATGTGTTGGCCCTGCAATGGTCTGGCGAGCTGTCCAGGGTGTACCCTGCTCTCGCAAAGAGTCGGCTGAGATGGGCGCCAGCCTCCCCGCGACCCTGATTAGGATTAAGCAACTTAGAAAATGAATGAATGAATGAAAACCTGATAATTTTCGCCTCACAGCAGCAGTTTTAATCTGTTCCAAAAGTTCCATCATTATTAGATTAAATACAATTGTTATCTCGTTTGTGTAAAAAGCATAATTTCAGCATTTGACATGTTTTTCTCACAACCACGGCACTATAGTTTTCAGTCTCCAATCATTGTTAAGTGTTTCCTGTCCTTGGATAGTAAAAAACATGGTTTGCATTTTTGCTAATAAAAACCAAATGAAGGGGAGAGAGGTTGAGGGGGAAAAGAGCACCATGTAGTTTTAAGCACCTCCATTTTTTCCCAAGGTCTACAAAGGTTAAACTCAAGTGACTGGTAACAACTCCATTATGTGGTGAGTCCCTCATTGGCCTCCAGAAGCGTAGCATGTAAAACTGTAGAGGAGTCCTCTCCCGGGAGTCCCCTGTGCACAGCAGGTTAACCTGTCAGTGCTTTTTTTAAGGCCTGATTGCTGAGCCCCCTGTAGCTTGAGGTAAACTGACAATTTTCCATCAGCAGGGAAGGTGGCTTTATTAGTGATGAGGGGGGAGTAAATTCAAGCTCACAGGGCATTGTTGCCTCCGATGACGGATTAACATATGTGAGGTCCAATCAATTAGCTCAATGCAGAGACAAAACCAGGCTAGCTAATGAACAGGTCTTCTCCAAACAAAACAGAGTGTAGTTTCCAGGAAGAGCAAAACATAAAAAAATGTGTGTGTGTGTGTGTGTGTGTGTGTGTGTGTGTGTGTGTGTGTGTGTGTGTGTGTGTGTGTGTGTGTGTGTGTGTGCGTGTGTGTTTTACAGTCTGTACCCCAGAAGTCAGGTACTATTTGAGTTATTGATTGCTTGAGAGTTCTTCCTCCTGTGGCTGGCAGGAGCCAGCAGTTATGAAATCACCTATACAGTAAGCATAAAGCAAAGGAGTAAGCTGCAGAAAATAGCACTGCTCCTCCACTGCAATTGTACAAGCATCAGTTTGCTCTTTTTCCTCAAATGGCAAATCAATATGTGTCTCAGCTACACATAAACACAAACTTGAAGTCTGTGTGTCAGTTCCTATGCGAACCTACTGTAAATGGAAGAAAAGTTACTCTTTTCAAGGTTCTTTTGACCTATTTTCTCCTCTACCTCTTCAAATTATGACAGGACTGCTTTCAAGTTGATTTCATGTTATGACACATTTTGTGTGAATGTGGCTTGCAAAAATCACACGTAAAAAAATAAATAAATAAATAGCCAAACCAAAACTAATCTTTTCAAAATGACACAAGTAATCACGAGGGCTGTGTACAGTAAGTCCTTTTAAACTTAAAAAGCAACACCAGTGAAACAGGTTTTAAAAAGTAAAAAATAAATAAATAATGTACTGAAAAAATCTGAGATTAGCTTTTATGTTGGTCTGGAAAAATTTCTGTTAGTCAAAGGTTGAGTGAGTTGATGTCTTGATATCATCAAAGCTAGGACTCAGATTTGTTTGATTGACAAGTTGTCAAAAAGCACAACAGTGAACATCTAGAAAGCATACAATCTTTCCTTCTTCCAAATAAGTTATACACACTGCCCGGCCAAAAAAATAGTTACACACTTTAATATTTTCATGTAGTGCATTTAGCCTTGATCACAGCATGTAATCACCATGGCACTGTTGCTCCAGTTGTTCAGGTCGAGGCTCAGCAACATTAACATGGCAATAAAATGAAGTCAGCTGATGACCTGAATGTACTGAATGAGCAGGTTATCACATCAATGGACTTTTTCTTCCCTGATGGTACGGATATAAAATGAGGACTCAAATAATGAAAGAGTGGTTCAGGAGGCATGTATGTTTATGTTTTGGCACCCCAGAGTCCTGAACTTAACCCTACTGAAAGTTTTCGGCATGTGCTGGAGAAAACTTTATTGACTGGTTCAGTTTTTCCCTCATCAATTCAAGACATCGGTGAGAAATGAACCCAACACTGGGTGGAAATAAATGTTATGTTGCTTAAGTTTGTTGAAACAATGGCATGACAATTACATGCTGTAAGCAAGGCTAAAGGTGGAACCACAAATTCATGTGTGCAAATTTTTTTTTGTTTGTTTGTTTTTTAGTGCATTTTTTCCATGATTGATCGGCACAGCTTTACCTCATGGTGTCCAGTGGTGGGTGACATGGAAGGAGGGGGTCAGTGGGGATGTAATAATAGGACTAGGACTAGGACTCTGGATAAGAGCATCTGCCAAGTGCTGTAAATGACTATACAGTATATAGGTCTTTAAGCCTGTTTTTAGAGTTAATTTACTTGTTTTTTTTTGTTTAGTTCAATTCTCACAACATGCTTTCCAGAATCTTATCATTTTGTACTTTGTCATTTTGTGCGTTCCCGTTAAAAACAAAATCAGACACATCCAATCAAACTCAGAAGCATAATTAGCTAAACCTGAATCCATCAACTCCAAGGCAACCCACAGTTGTTCTAAGTGGCTTGAAATCTCTTACTATGATCAGAGGGTGTATTGCAAGAATGAATAATTCAGAGCTCCAAAACACACGTATCCTCACAGAATTAAGGCACAGCCTGACCCTAATAAGGGGACGCTGCCGGTAAAGGCTAACATTGAATCTGGGGTTGGTTTCCGAGCAGCATGGAGCCATTTAATCCAGGGCTTGATTAACTCATCATCTGTCCACTTGTCCTACAGACATGTGCTGACATGTCATAATCATCATAATTCTCATCAGCCTCCAAGCTCGCTCTCTTGCTTCTTGATTAGGGCCCAATTCCCAGAAGGGCCTTGCTTAACACTTAATAATTCCTCTCAGCTTCACACCAATGTACCATGGGCCCTTCAATTAAATTGACGATCTCTAACATGCACACTTACTCTGGATAGGCTTCAGCCTAAACTACACAAAACAACATGAAGCTGGACATTTGGTCTTTTCCATGCAATTAATACTATTTTGTTAAAATTTAATCTCTAATTACACCCAGTTTACAAACATGCTATAAGGGGTGCGGTGACTATACAGTCAGCAAGAAGGCGAGTGTGTTTCTATGTGGAGTTTGTATGTTCTCCCCATGCTTGTGTGGGTTTTCTCTGGGTATTCTGGTTTCCTCCCACAGTCCTGCACATTAGGCTATTTAGCTGTTCCAAATTGCCCCTGGGTGTGAGTGTAAATGGTTATGTGTGTTGACCCTGAGATGGACTGGTAAGCTGTTCAGGGTGTACCCCATCTTAGTTCAGAGATGGCTGATAGGCTCCATCCTCCACACAACCCCAGCAGGACTAAGCACTTTGGCAAATAAATAAATGAATGAATGAATGAATGAATGAATGAATGAATGGCTGTGCAGCGTCCGATAGGTAAAGATACAGCAGAGTAAATGTATGTACACACATCTGTATTCCTGTTACATTTTCTAAAAGCTTTTCTCCTTCTTGTTTCATTGATTAAGGATCTGTCAGGAATGGTACTCTTTTCAAGCAATTCTCTCTCCCCTTGTGTTTCATGGGCAAAAGCAGTTAACTGAGTTTCCTATTTGCCAACAGTGGAGGGCAAGAGGCTTTGTGTGGGTCTCCTAGCCTGGCTGAACAGTCACCAGAGACTACTGTGACCCACACTCCCTGCACGAGGCTGGCAAGGTGGTAAATAAGCATGCTCATTTCCCCTAGACCCAGATGTTGTTTGCTTATCAACATTACCTTTAAGGGTCAGGTCTAAGAGACAGTCAAGGGATAGCACATGCATTTACCGATGCACGTGCTGAGCTCTTCAGGGCCACAGTTTATTCACATGCATGCTCTGAGCAAGTGCTAGCTACCCTGAGTGATGTGATGCTGATAGTCAGTAGCTGTATGCATGTTCACTTTTTCAATATATCGATGATGGGCGTTGGGGTTTTGTTTTTGGTTTGTTGGGTGATTGGGTATTTTTGTGTTTGTTTCATTGTGTTTGTTTGTTTTTGTTTTTTTGTTTGTTTGTTTTAACCAATGATCAATCAAGAAGCAATAGATTTTCAGCTACTGCACAATTCGTTGCTCAGGTTTGGTTTTACTGGAGATGAAAAGAAAATTACTTAAGAATTAAATGGCATGCCAGTGATAAGAGTCAAGCCAGAGTCTTTTAGATACAAATATTTTATTAATTCATTCATTAATTCATTTATTTGTTGAACCATGAAGCCTACTATGGTCATAGAGAGCCAGCTCTGGGTGAAGACAGGGTACACCCTGAATAACTCGCCAGTCCATCGCAGGGCCAACATACACACCCATTCAGAATTTGAAACAGCCAGTTAGCCTAATGTGCATGTCTTTGGACTGTGGGAGGAAACTAGAGCACCAGAAAGAAATCCATCTATGCGTCTCCATACAGAAATGCCCTCACTGAGCCCAGGTCTCAAACCCAGGACCTTCTTGCTGTTAGGCGAATAGGCTAACCACTATCCCACCATGACGCCCCGATAGGAAGCAGATCACAAGAAACACTGCTGTCTTTATACAAACTGGTCAGTATTGATTGAACTAATAATGTTGTAGAATAACTAAACACAGCACCTGCAGCACACACATGTCCCTGAGTTTGGTAAACAAGTAAGAAGACTACTAAAATGCCTCACCGATTCAATCTTATCAAGCCTGGTGCGATGCTAAGATTTGTTACTTGCATGCTTATCCACAGCTGACATAATCTTTTAAATCTTTAAAGTGCTTTTTTTTTTGTTTTGTTTTGTTTAAAATAATTCATCCTAGCATTCTTTTAACCTGTCTCTCGCTGGTATAACACCAATAATCTGTGTGCAAACAGGAATATTTAATCTAACTGCAACAATGTTCTCTTACTATAATAAGGCTTATGCAAAATACTGTATCCAAATAAGGGATTTGTTTCAGACTAAGGGAGGAAACGCTAAGAAGTAGAATCCTTGTGGAGTTGATGTGTTAAGCAATTTTCACCAAACTCAGCTGTTGACTCTGTAAAACATTTAGTAATTATCATCATTTTCACTTTGTCTTGCAAATAATGCATCCCAATAGCAGCATCTCGTTTGAGCTGAGGTCAGGAGGGAATCATCACACACTGCTGAACTGTCATCAAACACAATCTGTCCCATTCATTCCCATCACTATCACTCTGAGCATTAGCTCATAGTTGCGTGTGCTGCTGCTCTCCAAATTGACATGTGTCGGGTGATACTTGACTAGGCACTGATGGGCTCACTGACCATGAGCGCATATAGACTGTCAAGGGAATCCAGGCTTCCAGCATAGACACCGAGCATTCAGAGTCAATCAAATTAGCTCCTTCCGGCCCACTAACCCTAGCAGCAATGAACTTCTCTTTGCACTGATAACACTAATGAGTGATGTAAAATTCACCCCATATGCTCTAACACATATTGAGGAATATTGCAGAAATAAATGAAATCTACAGCACATCCTACTATGTGAAATGTAGTCACCATTGTTACTGATACATCGTTTCTTCCTAGCTCTTCACCATTGTTTCGAAAGAAAAAGTATTGGATTTGGACTAATATTTACATGAGACAAAGATGTTTTTGTTGTATTCTGAGCGCTCAGCAGGCATTGAGTCTCCTCTTGTGAAGACCAGAGAGCAAAAATAAAAAAATTAGGATCAGTTCTGCAAGTTTTTGAACAGGAATCCATTTTGCACAGACTGCTACTGTTTTGATGTTCATCTTCAGACATCTCTGGCTGTTTAAATAACCTGTGGATTGCCACTTATAAAGTCTGGATGTGGGTAAAGTCACAAAGTTGCAAGACATTAGATATTCACAGGGATATCAAACCAAATCCTTCGTGTAAAAGAGCTTTCAGTCCACTGGGATTCTTCCATTTGCTTTTGAGATTTTGTCAAAGGTGTTTAAGGGAAAAAAGTAAACAGCACACAGCTGGGAAGAGGCTTGAATGTGAGAGGCCAGGAAGGAGGTGGAGACACTCATTCTTATCACAAACATAGCCATCAACAGTCTTTTCTCTGAACTCCTGTAAATCTTGCTTCTTT
>JAQMYF010000012.1:42546706-42557365 GCA_030014195.1 Neosilurus mollespiculum | reverse complement strand
ACACACACACACACACACACACACACACACACACACACAGAGAGAGAGAGAGAGAGAGAGAGAGAGAGAGAGAGATCAATCTGACATTACATTGCGTCTTCTCTTTTGTGTCTCTTCACCAGCGTAATAATTCAGTTTTCTCAATGATAACGGCGCAATAATTGCTACTAGTTATGAACGAATACAGAATTTATACTGTTTAATGCATAATAAGAAATGCATGAAACATTTCACCAGTTTCATAATTGATGATAACGTGACTGATTAATTGTAAATTACCCTTATTAATTTAGTATAATAACCAGCTATGATAGGTTAAATCCAACTTGTAACATAAAAAGGGGCTAATTCGTTTTAAACATCTGATTTTAAAGTCGTTCGGCAGTCACGGATTTATAAGGTTTTATCCTAAAGAAATTCATGACTTTCTTTTCTGTGAGTAATTTTGCTTCGATTGTATTTTATTCGACCTAAAATACTACTCCACCAAGGTTCATCAAATATTGTATAGTTATTAACATAAGTCCATTCTGGGAATTAGTTTGAATCAAGAAAAATTAAACCGATGACAGATGCACTCCCTGCTGTGTTCAGCAGACACCTTTAAAGGGTGTGTGCTTGTATCATAAAGTCCAACACGCTCTCTCTCTCTCTCTCTCTCTCTCTCTCTCTCACGATCGAGCGCGCGCGCGCGCGCGCGCACACACACACACACACACACACTTATCCTCTCTCTCGCACGCTCTCTCACTCACAGACAGAGAGAGAGAGAGAGAGAGAGAGAGAGAGAGAGAGAGCATAATATCATAAAATATTTAGAAATTTGCGCGTATTTCTCTACTGAACTAATATTGAAATATCAACATTTATGAAATATCCGTTAACGGGAGTAACCATGTAGAGCAGATGTGAAGAAAGTGGTTGCTTCAAATATTTTAAATCACCTATTTTATTATAGATCCCTTTGTTACCTGTTTAATTAGCCTAACTAATTGGTGTATAAATCTGGGTTTAAAAGTTATTTAAAAAAAAAAAAACATGCTTTTATTATGATGTACAACAATGATTTGGTAACCGGAAAATAACAGATGTTAAATTAAAAAAAATATTAAATATAATAATCTGATTTAAAAATGCTCTTCAGTCAAAAGAGAAAAAATCCTAGATCTAGATTTTTTATTTGTATAACACTGGTGTATCACAAACTTTGAGACGAGATTAATGCAATCTTAATTTAAATACAGGACATAATTAAATTGTTCATTTTTTTATTTAATCAAATATGTTATATATATTTAGATTTCAAATATTAGACTAATCTACACAGTTATTAACAAGTAGCCTGCATTCACCAAAAAAGTGATGTGTAATTTCCTATTTTAAAGGAAGCCAGATAAATAAGTAAATAAATAAATAAATGTCCACAATTGTATGTCCTGTTAAACAACGCCTTACACACAACTTTGTGAGTACAACTTTTTAGAGTCGACAGCGGTGATGGGAGTGAGGGGGCGGAACCCCGCTGAGCCTGCGCACTGAAAGACAGCCAATCGCTTCGCTCCTTTAACTGCCAGTCACAGAAATCTGTCCAATACCCGCAGTGCCATTTCTAAACTGTATTCCCCACTGTGTCCTCCAACTGTTGTAGGTTCTGCCAATCGCTTGAGGACAGAGTGGGAAAAGGAGCAAGCAGAGTTAGAGGCAGGACAAAAGAAGTTATATAGATGGCTATATGCATATATTTTAATGTTTTAGAAGGCGTGTAGTAAAAAAAAAAAAAAAAAAAAAAAAGTAGCGAATGTGGACATGACGGTGTAGACATGGAGCCCTCTTTGAGCAAGAGGAATTCGGCGATAAGATTAGCGGATTTGGCATCGACTCAACCCCTTCCTCATCAGAATATGACAGGCTTCCCGGGGATAGGGGGGCATCACCCTCACTCCCACCATGCCCACCTCCACCCTGGGGAGATGGGCAACGACCCTGGAGTGGCTCTCACTCCATTTGGACCCGAGCACATGGCACAGACAAATGCTCTCAAACTTAGTCCATCGCAGCACATTCAAAGCCATCCCGAAGCCCAGACCGCGGCATCCTTCCCGTCTTCTCAGACCACAGTTGGTTTCCCCGTGGCTCACCCCCACTCAGGCTACGCAAGCAGCAGGGACTTCATCCTCAGGAGAGAACTCTCAGCCTCTGCTATGCATGCACTTGGCGACCAGCATAGTTCCGCCTCCTCCCCTCATCACCATGGCATGTTCATTTCCCCAACAGGTGCTTACGGGCACACGGAAGGTGGTGCCCATCCACTTTTCACGGGACTTCACGAGCAGGCAGCTCCAGGTGCTCATCACCATGCTCTCAACGGACAGATGCGCCTGGGTCTTCCAGGGGACATCTACGGGCGGCCAGAACACTTCGGCCACAGGCCCGAGCACTATGGACCTTCCCTTCACGGCTACAATTCCATGAACTTAAATGTGAACCTCGCTTCAGCCCCTCATGGAGCCACGGGGGCGTTTTTGAGGTACATGAGGCAGCCCATCAAACAAGAGCTGATCTGCAAATGGATTGACCAGGAACAAACGTCTAAGAAGCCGTGCTCGAAAACTTTCAGCACCATGCACGAGCTGGTAAACCACGTCACGGTGGAGCACGTCGGAGGACCCGAGCAGAGCAACCACGTCTGCTTCTGGGAGGAATGTCCGCGCGAGGGCAAGGCGTTTAAGGCGAAGTACAAACTGATCAACCACATCCGAGTTCACACGGGAGAGAAACCGTTTCCTTGCCCCTTTCCTGGTTGTGGAAAAGTGTTTGCCCGCTCGGAAAACCTAAAGATCCACAAGAGGACTCACACAGGTCAGTGGAGCTATTCGTCATTAGCCTTACACTGAGTGGAACACAGTTTGCAATAGTAACCTGATTCATTCCCCATGCTGTAGCCCCAGCTGTGATGAATAACACTGGAAACCATGTAATCATCACATGTACCTATACAGGATAGAGGTATCCTTCTTTCTCCTTATATTACAATTCAAAATAAATCCACAGAGGGAGATGGTGAAAATATAGGTGCTGTCTATGAATGTAAGTTATTAATATGGTTATAGTGCACTGCTCTGTATGGTTTTATAGTGTAGTTAGCTTTTTGAATGATGGTTCTGCATTTTTAAGTGTAGCTCGAGCGCCTCAAGAGTCTTGAACTTTTGAAGCATGGATTATTAAACAAAGAGCACTCCATTTAAAATGAGATATTATGTCAAGACGCATCAGCTTCCTAAAAGTCCTAATAGTCTACAACCGGAAGTGTTCTCGGATTTTTATCATAACAAACTAATTCGGTCGTTTCCTTCCTCTGGCTTTGCAGATTCAGGCCACATATACGAGAGCAGTGGACAAAACATCAGCCATAATGTCCAAAAGAAGGCTATATAGAGCCATAAGCAAGCCTTCATCGTTAAGTCATTTTCACAAAATTGTTAAGGGTCTTTGTTGTCAGGCTATTACACCACTAAACGAATCGGGTTTAAGAATAAATGGATTTTCCCCCCTGACATTCGTGAGTCTCACAACAGGGCATGGTGTTAGTTGTGCGCATGAAGGCCTCGTTATTTTCAGGAGTTTATTTTGTTACAACCTACCTAACAGTCTCCACCTAAGTGAGATTAATGTGAGATTGATCATAGCATGTTCTTGTTTGAGTGTTTAAAAAGTAGTGTGTTTATTTTCTTGTTACCTGTGCTAGGGACATGTGCTACCCTAATTAGGCTGTGACCCATAATGACTTGCACACGCAGTGGCTGTATTTTTATTATTTTTTTAAATCTTTCTTCATGCTTGCCATCTGATGTTCAGGATTTCATAAGGCACTATAAAACAATAAGTGATTACATTGTCTTGTGTTTATGTTTTGAGTCACTGGGGATCGTGTACATCCTTGACTTCTGATATTTTGTGTGTTATTTGTTTATTTAGGCATTAGGCCTGATTGACAGTCTCACCTCCTAATTGACTGCAGTGTTTTGCTGCTAGTGACGCAAAGATCAATATCACCCACCACGATGTTTACTAGCAAAAGGGGTGGGGAGAATTATGGGACACCGTAATGGTGTCCACAGTCTTGGGGAGGTTATAATAAAAACCAAAATCCTTAAATTTGAAGGATATATATATATATATATATATATATATATATATGGATGCGTAAAGACATACGTCACAAAGTGTGTAGTGCAACTGAAAAGTTACTACATGAAGGTGGCAGTCATAGCATGTGTGGAGTGTTTTTCAGCTGACTGCTACAGGGGGATTAAAAAGATACTTAGCAATCCTTGTTGATGGGATGGGACTTTTAATATGTGTCCTTCACGTGAAAACATTGACTTAATGTGCATTTAAAATGACTGAAGGACTAATTGTTTGCTAGGTAAGTTACACTTATATTATGGGAAACAGTGAAAGTGTGAAGTGAAGTGAAGTGTCCACCTGTGAGTACCATAAGGAAAAGCAGAGTTTAGTACTATTTTGGGTGAGGTTAAGAAGCATGAATAGATTTCACCTGTGTGAATTAAATACGTTTTAGTCAAGCTGCTCAGAATTAATTAGAATGTGCAGCTTTATTAATTAGGCTTTATTTAGTTGGGTACTTATGGCTCACTAGAAAACGTTGCCAAAATATTGCACAGTGATAATGGATTGCTGCGTGTTGAACTTGTTTCTGAAGAAGTGTGATTTTTGTTTTCAGGTGAGAAGCCTTTCAAATGCGAGTTTGACGGCTGCGACCGAAAATTCGCCAACAGCAGTGACAGGAAGAAGCATTCCCACGTGCACACCAGCGACAAGCCGTACTACTGCAAAGTGCGCGGCTGTGACAAGTCCTACACGCACCCGAGCTCACTGCGCAAACACATGAAGGTGCACTGCAAGTCTCCTCCGCCCCCTTCCTCCAGCTCATCCGCCGCCTATCATTCCTCCTCAGCTGCGCTCGGGGACGCGCTCGCGCCCTCAGCAGAACCGCAGAGAAGCCGCGCCGCCAACCTCTCTCCACAGGTCACCAACCTCAACGAGTGGTACGTATGCCAGGGCACTGCTGTCCCCAACAATCTCCACACTCCCTCCAGCGATGTGCCAACCTCCGAATCCGACGACGAGGACTCTTTCAGACATTCAGATCCAAGGACGATGCTCTGATATTAAGCACAAGGGAGCTATTTATGTTGCATCCCTCCCACACACTGATTTATACATCTGTAGCATCCATGTGTTTGAGGCTCAGTAAGTCTATTCAGAAATGTTGGTGAAAAAAAGAAAACACCCAACAGCGCCGCGGATGTCAGATGGTGAAGAGCATGTGCCATCAGCCCATACTGTACACACCACCCTACCTTATCCTACCCTAACCTAACCTACCCTACTCTACCCTACCCTACCCTAACTTGCCTACCCTTTTCTTTGACAAGCTGCGCGTTCATGTACCACAAGACCCTGTTACATAGGCTACTGATCAATGCATTAATAACTTCCAATAAATGTGTTTTACAGCTGTTTTAAACAAAATTATTTAATTTAATAACACACCAAGGGTACATCTCATCCACAAAACCCAGGATCATTTCACCCCCTTTGCTTTCACTTCGGGACCAAGATTTTTCCTGCATTGCCGAAAGGACTGTGTGGGCTTAGCTGATTAAGTCATATCCAGCCTATAAGTGACACCGATATTGTTCAAATGAAACAATAACTGGTGATTGATGTGTTTGTATCAATAACCGGATAGTTTTCTATAGCTTATGTTTCTCCCCAGAGGTCTTTTATAGTGACGGACTGATGGATATCTGTGGGGCTATTATTCTACACCAAGTGTTTCTATAATGTAAACATTCCCGATGGTTTTGCATTGAGAAACATGTTCAAACAGGCATGTCTATCATTTCTATTATGTCAAAACACTCTTAGGAAAAATGGTACTAAAGTGTACCTTTCTTTGTTGTTGGGGTGGTGCACCTTATCTTTTGTACATTTAATAGGGATCTTTCACCTGGAAATGTGCATGTGGTGTAGGTTTAAAGTAATTTATTTTATAGTAAATATGTAACAGGAAAAATAAATGAGGTAAAATTGAAGGTTAATTACCTTTAAAATAATACATAGGCTATGTGCATCTTTCTGGATTAAAGACACATATTAAATGCAAAAAGAAAAAAGAAAAAAGGTGTTTACTTGAAGGTACCATCCCAGCGACCAGCACCCCCCCCCCCTTCTTCCCCTGAGAGTTTATTGACGGAAAACGGTTTATTCTAGAAATTGTTGACTATTTGTTTTAAAAATTTATACAATAACTATGGTCTGGATATTTTTTGTGGTATTTAAATACTATTTAGACTGTATTTTATGCAAAAAATCCAATGTAACTCTGATTTAAGAGTACGAATATGTCCTCTGAGACCCTAAATTATGTAAAGTGGACGGGCCTATTCCCTAACGGATGTGTAAAAAGGCTAATAATGTCGATGCTTGTGAATATTGTGCTAACGTCCC
The DNA here is from genome assembly GCA_030014195.1 of Neosilurus mollespiculum. NCBI lineage: Eukaryota > Metazoa > Chordata > Actinopteri > Siluriformes > Plotosidae > Neosilurus > Neosilurus mollespiculum. The sequence continues at coordinate 42,550,828 of JAQMYF010000012.1, read as the reverse complement.
AGCCAGTTTTGTACATTGTAATTTATTTGTTGGTTATAATATTTGGTCTGGGATTTCCAGATACACCAAAGAAGAATATGATTAATTTTGGTGAAATGTAGTGATTTTTATCGTGCTGTGTTTAAAAAAATCTTTTACTTGAATAGATTTAGCCTATGTGTAATGTGAAGAGTCCCTCGCATGCCCTGTGTAGTAACTGTATGTTTTTATTGCGGTGCATGGTGCTGTTAATTGTTCTGGGGGAAAGAGTCAAGAGCATTGTTGAGATTTTTGGTGTTCGTGATGAAATTGATATGAATAAATTTATGGACCTGAATTTAAAAACAATGATCTATGATATTTTAAATCATATTTTGTTGCATTTTATTTTAAATCTCCACTGCCAAAAATATGGGGGAGCCTTTGTATTTTTACTTACAGATTTAATACAACAGGGAAAACAGAAACAAACAAACAAAAGTGTCTAATTGTAATAGCATTTTTAGAGCATATTGGCATACATAAATGACTAAAAGGGAATGGGATCACACTGAGCAATTAATACACAAAAAGAATGGTCAAAATATGTATTGAAATTGTAGATTATTATTAAGTTAGAAAAGTAGAATGTAAGTTATGTTTATAAGTTATCAATCCATCCTTCCCATATCTCTACAAACGAAAAATATACCCGATCCTTGGTGTATCTTATAAAATCTTATAAATTAGTCATGGGAAACATTAAAGATGTCTGACAATAAAGGAAATTTTCCTTGTGAATGTGAATATGAACCCCCCCCCCCCCCCCATTTCTCACCCCATTATATCCTCCGTTAAAACGCGCTATAGTACACTTTCAAAGTGCCCCCTGTCCACACTACAGAATCCGAATCGAGTAAGTCCAATCCTGCACCACTTCAAAGCCAACAAGACTTCAGAGCCAAAAGGCTTGTGGCGCTTTGACACTCTTCATGGTGCCTTAGGATTTCTATGGCGATTGCTCGGACACTAACATCCGAATATCTCCCGTAGAAACCCCATTAAACTGCCCGTGAAAGGAGGATGACAACAACAACAACAACAACAGCCGCCAGTGGCGTCGCAAAATTGTTTCTGCCTAGCTAAGTATCAAAGAAACCATGTTTTCTATGTAGACAATTTATAAGCATCTTATAGGCAACCTGACACTAAAGGATAGAGGGAGGAAATCATGGAATAAAATCATGTAGCCAATATGGAAGGTAACTGGAGGAAGATTACGTCACATTTTGTATTTTAGTGCCTTGTTTCAGTGCAGTGCAAATGAACAAACCCCATCTGAAATCCCATCTGTGAGCAGGTGTATCACTGACAGTGTGAAGTTCAAGTGCACTTTGGAGGGGGGGTGGTTTCCCAACTCCCTGCCTCTCTGGTCCCTCCTTCAATTCGAAACCCTCTATTAAGATACAGTTGCACTGACCTTAGTCTCATGCCACGTTAGTGCAAGTCAATTTGCATTTCAGCAGAACAGCTCTCATAAGCTGGTTCCCAAACTCTTTTAAATCCCAAGGGTAGGATATATTCAGGTTTAATTTGAAACAAGCGTAGTCGTGCGGCCCAACTTTGTGTGTGTGTGTGTGTGTGTGTGTGTGTGTGTGCGTGCTGGAACTACTATGGGCCAAGTGAAAGAGTGATCTTTTATTTATTTAAAACAAGTGTCCTATGAATGGGGCAAAATAAACACGATGAAAAATAATCAAAGCGACGGTCCCCTCGGAGTGAAAAAGAGGGAAGTTCATAAAAGAGCTGAAGCGGCCGCTGCTGAATGGGAGCCGCTTTTGAAGTGGAGCTGATTATCTGAGGAATACTTTTAGGTTGTCTTAACGACGGCGTTGAATCGCAAAGCTGCTCCTTTTGTCGACGATTTGCTCTCCTGCCCGTGGAAATCACTTACATGGGCCACGTTTAACATGCAGCCTGCAAATCAGTAACTGTGCGAGTCAGACTTGCAGACGCCACTTGTGAAAAGACAAAGCCGAAAAGGACTGTGAAGACGCAGCGAGATCTCTTCCCATCTCGCCTTTATTAGAAACAAGCAAGCAGCACACTGGAGGAGCTTGTGTTTACTGCGCTCTAGTCCCATTTCACACCACTCCTTTCACATTGCATTTAACATCGTCCCAAAGTGTCAAAGACATTTCTGCACTTTTGAACTTTTTTTTTTTTCCTGAATAAGAGTCTAAATGGCTCAAACACTCACAAAGCTCACAAATGAAGTAAATGATATTCTACTGTTAATCATTTCAAAAATGGGTGGGGGTCAGTTATATTTTCTTAATTAAAATTGTGTGTGTGTGTGTGTGTGTGTGTGTGTGTGTGTGTGTGTGTGTGTGTGTGTGTGTGTAATAATACAGCTTGATGGTACAACATTCACCTGTAAAATCCAGGCACATCGTTCAATCAACACATTTTTAATAAGAATGTGAATAAAATGGAGTTGAGACAAGGGAAGGAAATGCCATAAAAGTTCTTAGATCTTTTTTTGCTTTCTTGACTTGGTTCCATGTGAAAATTCATTAATTAAAAGTGTACAAAGCCTACAGTATTCAACAAAGACCAAAAAAAAAACATTATTAAATATAATAGAACCATTGTCTATGGACTTTTTATCTCTAACCCACCTAGTCTTACACACAGGCATGTGTATAAAACATTTACAGTTATAAAAATTTTACTTCCTTTGCTTACCACATTTGGTTATTCATAAAACCAAGTCTGCCATAAGAATAAAGGAATTTGGACCCATTATCCAGCATGATTCATAATTAGAATTCAAAATGAGGAGACCCATTGTGGGGGGAAAACAAGAACACAATTTTTTTTTTATAAAAAAAATGTTTAGACACAGAAGCTGTTAGAAAGATAGGAGAGAATGGGCACACGTTCACTAATCCAGGCAGTCTGCCAAACTCTTCCATGCACCCTACCTGCCTGCTATCTTAAGTCTCCCGAATAAGTGAGAAAACCCGATTCACTTGCAGATGTAGTCTACATGTTAGCTCTCTGATCGGCATCGAGATTTAATCAAAGAAAGAAAGAAAGAAAGAAAGAAAGAAAGAAAGAGAAAAAAACATCACCACTAACAACAACAACAACAGCAATAACAACAAAAAAAATAACAATAACAACAGCAGCAACAACAACAATAATAACATAGCAGCAGCAGCAACAACAACAACAACAACAACCAGCCACTGCTTCTCCTCCTGGACCGAAAACTTTGTAACAGGACTAAATGTCGCAGGTTCACACCACACCGTAAGTACATTTATGACTTGTCTCTTTAAATACATCCAGATGGCTAACTTGTAGTGCGCTTATTCCCCCCCTACTAGTCCTGTTAGTGGTGTATTTCTGTAGGTAGATCTTGGGCTGTCTGGGGGAAAAGTTTTCGAGTCGAGTTTTTGTATTCGGAGAGAAAGCTGTTCATTTTCTCTTCAAGCCACTGCGAGCTGAACCCGATGTCTTTTCCGCAAAGCTGAGAACCCGGGCGCTCCAGGGGGCCCTCGCTGACCTCCACCCGCCTTTAATAGTTTCATACCAAATTCATTAATTCAATTACTCGGGGAGCACATCAGTATATATTTGTAATTTTATATATATATATATATATAAACACACACACACACACACACACACACACACACACACACACGGTACTGTGCAAAAGTTTTAAGCACATGCAAAGAAAATATGCCTTACATTTACATGTAAATAATGACTGTAAATTAAGAATCCCTACATAAAAATTCTATAAAGCACAGTAAACAGTAATAAATGAAACTATTTCAGTATTTGGTGTGATGTCTTTTTGTTTTAAAATAGAATAGCATCAGGTAGAGTTTGTGCAGTTTAACAAGTACAGTATCTACTGAGTATCTCACAGAACCAGCCACAATTCTCCTGGAAATGTTGATTGTTACACTTGATTCTTTATTTATGTGTAAATCGCAGCAGCCTTCATTATATTTTTTATCTGAAAAGTGGTCTCTTATAAATAATATGCTGCTTTCTTTATTGATATACTGTACTAACATTTTTTAATGTAACATTTCATTTTGTGCTGGAAAACTAATGTTTGGAAATCTAAAGTGTTTTTTGTAC
>JAQMYF010000012.1:42512929-42527754 GCA_030014195.1 Neosilurus mollespiculum | reverse complement strand
CAGCATGTCAGTGAAAGGCCACCTGTTTTACACACACACACACACACACACACACACACACACACACACACATTATATATATATAATTTTAGTTTTTATCCTTTGTGGTTTGACTTAGTAAAACTATTTCATTACTTACTGAAATTACTTGATGAGACATGAAACTTAATCTTGGCAGAAAAGCACAAACAAGCTAAAAAAAAATCAAAAAATCGTCACAACAAGCTGTCACACTGGAAAAAAAAAAAGCATGGAGCAAAGCAACATTCAGCTTCAAAGCAGCATTCTGAAGAATTCATATAAACACTAATGAGCTGAAGCTCCAGGAAAAAAGTAAAGAGAAAGAGAGAAAATGAGAAACAAAGACAGGAAGCATTTAAATGACTGGAACAAAGATTTGAATCCATGAACGAACAAGCAGAGATAATAAAGATGATAGATGGAGCGTGAGTAAGAGTACCTATCCAGCTTACATACACTGTAGCACACTGGCCGTATACTCTACTTTTACATGCTTTTATTGCTTTATTACAAACCCATAGAGAACAAAATGAAAGAGGAACAGCAGTGTGATTTGTGGATCTTACAGATTCATTTGATCTGTACAGCACTATTGATGTTCATCAGAGCAGATTGTTCTGGAGATTAGAATCTAAAATGCAATCATTATTTTGGTTTAGTAATAGAAGTGTTTTGTTGGTTAGCACGTTCACAGAGCAAGAAGTTCCAGAACAACGATTAACAGAATTATTATAATATAGTGGATTATAGAAGGTAAGATAATGGACAGATTAGCGCATAAAAGGGACACATACCTAAATTTACGTGTGTGTGTTGTGACCACCCTACCAGTAAAGCCCATGAGGGCACCCTCTCTGGCCTGCTGCTGCAGTCCTTCTCCATCCTGGTAGTCAATATACACAAGGTCGATAGCCTGCAGGCCAAAGGCTTTGGTGGTGACCACCACTTTCTGGCGAGCATACAGCAACTCTCGGGCATCTTTAGTTCTTGTTGCCCCTTTAATAGAGGAAATGTTGCACAGAACTGTACATCAAGCTTTTATTGGATTCCAAATGGCAAAATGGAAACTAAACATTTCTAACTTGGGAAATAATCAGCTGAAATATTACGAATAATAAATAAGATCATTGTGGACTACTGGGCAGAAGCAATAATTATAAAAAGTAAAGAATAGAGAAATGGATTAGATGACAGACCTATACTGGCACAGAAATCATCAGAGCCGAAGACTACCCCGTCATGATGCACACCACCTTTTGGTCCGAGCTGCCGAGCCACTTCGCACACAGCCTGGGATAGAGACAGGATACACAAAGAGCTCTGTATATGCATCTGTGTGTGTGTGTGTGTGTGTGTGTGTGTGTGTGTGTGTGTGTGTGTGTGCGTGTCTTGGCACTCAATCAAGTGAATCAGTCAGATGGCTCAAATCCCTCGCTCTACTCGTTCAATCAATGTCTCTGCTTCTGCTCCTCACATAATAGTTCAGACATGGAAAATGATCAGTTATAAAAAAAAAAAAAAAAGCAACAACTTTAACACACCACAGATAATTAATGGCCTGACACAGCCATGAGCATACGGACGGAAAAGCGACAAAATCTGTGAAGGCCATCCAAGCTGGGACGGAAGACCATCGCTGTGGTGGGGAGCGGAAAGTTTGGAATGCGAGATGATCGCGTCGGGCATGAAGCAGATGGAATTTGTGTCAGGCTTTTGTTGGGTTCCAAATTAATTTCACTTCTCACTGTGACGGTGCAATATTTCCCTGTCTCAGCTCTGGGACACAGACTCGCCAACATGATTCAAGATGATGTATTAAAAAAAAAAAAAAAAAAAAAAAACCCAGATGGGTAAGGGGGAAAAAACAAGCAGTACATACAGAACTCATCTTTGCTTCCTAAATGCATCAGCACTGCATGATGCTTATTAATGACTAATTTAATGGAAAGGGATAAAAAGGGAGGGAAAAAGTGAACAAAAAAAGGGGGTGGGGGTTTCCCGTTTAAAAACAGTGACATACCCCTGTGCTCAGTGACTGTGATTCTTTAATGTGACTGCTTTGTTATAAATCCTTTCATCTGCACTCTTAGACCTAATTTACCTTAAAATTCAGCAACCCAACAGCAGTTTCCACAAAGGTTACTAAGCGAATGGGTTCCATCAGCTTCCGGCCTTTTAAATGCTGTTGAAATCTGTCAACAAACTGACACACACACACGCACAAGCATAACTATTTGTTTAGAAATAATGATTAGTACCATGTACATCAATCTTAAAAGATCACAATCTTGGGGGGCTTGTTATTACAGTGATGGATCCTTTTAATCATGTTCACACCAACAGCAATCATGTTTGGCAGACATCCAACAAAATAAATAAACAAACAAACAAACAAACAAACAAACAAACACCTTCTGAATCACAGAAAGTATAGATTTTCTTTTATTTTTAAATGCTCTCACTTTGGGCCTTGGACAAACGCCTGTTTTGGAAGCTCCCTCAAGATGTACAACATGTTCCAATAATACAAGAGAAAACAAAATGCCAAGGGACAAGATTTTAACTGTCTGGGAGTGCATTTCATTTCAGCATCCCCCCCCCACCCCGCCTTTCCTGGGCAGATGAACCGGCAAGATGTGTGACAATCATGGTGTGATGTGGCACTTCTTTCTGGTCTTTCATTTTTTGCCCATTTTCCAGCTAATATTTGAGCTTACCTAAGAAGGCATTAAAATGAAGTTTAATTCTTTGAAGACCAAAGCATTGCCTCCCCCCCTTTTTTCCAACAGACCAGTTCACAGCTAGCTGTGCACTGCCAGTGGGGTAGCCCAAATTCCAAAATCTATCATCTGGAAACACACAAAAGCACACTCCGTCAGATATTTTCTTTCAAAGCCTGTTAAAAAAGGAGACAGGGTGGAAGAGAAAGAGACCGGGAGAAAGGAAGAAAGCTTGGAGCAGAAATGTGTAATTCCCTGTCGTCGATGTCCATGCTCACTTCCTTTCACACACTGGGAATCGAGGATCAAAATAACCTCAGGTAAGTCTCGGCCATTTTTGCCCCTAAATAACAACAAAAAATATCTGATGAACACTTGGTTTCATTGAGGGATTTCTTTTTTCCTAATGGCGAGAATTTTAATCATCTCGCCATTCAATCTCAGTAGGATAAATCATATCTGAGAGATTTGCATAAATATAAACCATCAAAGCCTTTTCATCTTCAAAGGGGTTTTCAAGACCCAATAAGCTTTGTACTGTAATCATCTGAGGTCACAACCCTGCAGGAGTGACGCTGCTATGCTAACACAGACGGCTTAGCATAATATTTCCCCTGGATCCTTAGAAAGGACCGTGTTCCCAACGACATAGTGTTCCCTAGCTCCCGTACCCTTTCCACTGGTTGTTCTGTTTATCAACCACGATACCCCTAGCCCCATATTTTGGGTAGCATGACCAGGTCCACATGCAGGCCAGAAACTTATCCGGTGCTTATGTGAAAATAAAAAGCTTTGGCCCAATCATTAAATAACATACCGATTTAGAAGACATCAGGATTGGCTGGGCTTTTAAGGTGTCAAGAAGTGGCAACAAATTGCTGCATTTAAGTCATATTACATGGCTAATGTGTATGGAGACGTGACACCTAATCAAAAAATTACACAGTGTAGCATGTCTTGTCAAGATGATGCTCACCAGGGTTGACAGTAAGCAGGAGTGGAGTAAGAGGGTCATTAGGACCCCACAGTCAACAAGGGCAATTTTTTCCGGACAGTGTAATGAAACAGTACGGTTAACTTTCAGCGGATTTGTTAAACTGCACTAGAACTTGATGAGAGGACCTGATGGCATTCTCAAGGTACAGCTTTCATTTCTATGTAGTTCATTCCTAATTAATTAAAGTGATTACTATGAATTCCTTCCTTCATAAATGAAATAAACAAAGCTAGAAAACAAAGACAGGAGGAAACACCTAGTAAAAGTTAAAAGATTATATTAAAGTAAAGCAATACTACATTATTTGGTCTTAGTCATGATGCAAGCCATAAAATATCAGGAGTTACCAAATTAGCTTGCTTCCCAGCATAAAGACATAACTGTGACATAACTGTCATCCCCAAGTATTTCAGATTAGGCCAGAAGAGCTGGGCAATACAGCTGAAAACATTATCACGATAAATTTGTTTCATATCAGTGTATATCAATAATTATTAATAACATTTTTAATGATTACTCTTTTTAAAGTTATGAAATCCTAAATGAAATAAAAAGAAGTCTTTTGCTAAAGCCTGGTGTGGATGAAAAATAACAATGGCAATGGAGCAAAGACAATTTCTCTGTGATCGGAAATCACACGTAGTGAACCATTTTGTGCCAGTAGGTAATATGGCCATTTCCGCTGGCCAGCTCGAGTAGATTTTAGACCTGTGGGGAACACTGTACTTTTCCCCTCTTCATGCTGTTTCTGTTGTTGTATCATGCATTGATACAACCGGACACTACACCTACAGTACAACTTGCTATTTGTGTGACACTCAAAGCATGTTCCATTATCAAGTTACATGATACCAGGGTTGAACCAGGGAGGATGCATGCTTGGGGGTTTGCTCATGCACCTCAAACTTTGTGCATTTGCTATGCATCTTCCAGCTGGTATCATTTAAAATGGTAAATGGTAGCATTTAATATTATATAGAGAAACTATGAAACACTTCATCAAACAATTTTCTTATTGCTATTCAGAATGAGAATCAGAATCAGCTTTATTTGCCAGGTTTGTGAAGACAAACAAGGAATTTGACTCTCACTCACTGTACTATCAATGTGGGAAACTGACTAAGGAATTAAACCCATTTCATTTTAATCCCTTGTTTAATAAAATTTTTTGCTCAAATTTTTAATGTTTTTATAATTTTACCTTGGTCCAACTATGCTTATATCTGCTAGTGTCTTATATATTGGAACACCCTGAGGTGCAACCAAGAAAATAAAATCTAATTATCCATTTCTGAAGTTACTGTACCTATGCAGGTGTTGTATATATAATGTCTTTTCAGTACTTTGTTTGTATGTAGGGGTGGAGGTAGAGGGGGGTCCAAATCAGTTTCTTAGGGCCCTCAAAAACACAGGGGTCGGCACTACTGCTTTACTGATAATGCTATTCCCAGTTTGGAAGAGAAAAGAGTCTTTCTAACAGGTCAATGGCTCTATATGAGCTGACCCTTCTAGTCCTTGTTCAGCCTTTACTCAAAAAAAGCGGCCACTCTTCAATAAGAGCTGCATTAGCCCTTCCTTCAGTGGCTAAAAAGTGGAGGGGGGCTTGGGATTGGATAGAAACGGTCATGAGAGAAGTGAGTCTTGGTGGAAAAAAGGGTGGTGAATGGACAAGTTTTAATTAATTTTCTTCAAAAGAGGGCCAGATTAAATGTTTCCGGCTTGCTAAAGTGCTGATTTCACTGAAGGGGGAAGGTGAGAGCGGGACTGTAAGAGCAAGAGAGTGCAAGCGAGAGCGAGAGAGAGAGAGAGAGAGAGAGTGAGCGAGGGAGGGGAAGAGGGTTGGGCCTGAAGTTGGACCCTTTCATGAGTGGGTGCACACCCAGTGGCGTGGTGTCTAAAGAATGCATGCGGCACCGAAATTGCAGGAGGATTGTCCTTGCACAAAGGGGAGGGAGTTACGCCTGTTATACTCCAATAAGCCTTGTCAGTCAAACAAGGAGCGAGAAAGCAAAGAGAAAGGGAAGGCAATGGATTTTCATACAAAGAGAAACAAGTAAGTCCGTCTTTTAGTAACAAATCAGTGTGGTGGTTCCTCTTCTAAGCTAGGTGCAGGAAAAAAGAGAAAAATAAACAGTAGAGGGATTTTTAGCCTAAAAGCAGAGGACAGGAGGACGACAACCACAAGCAGGCCCAAAAGCATGAGAGGTGTAGTTAGCAAGTTTCTAATCTGACAAAGTCCAGGGACTGAAAGGTTGGGAAGAGATAAGGACAAAGAAAGTAAAAGATTTACTACAGTTTAAGATCCATCATAATATGGACTGGACAAGAAACTGAGGAAGCTGTTAAAAATTAATATTAGAAACCTCAGCCTGGTCTAGAAGAGATCGTTTTTGAAAACTGCAGATGGTGGAATTACACAATAATTTATTTTTGTCCACATACCATGTGTACGTACATACACATATATCAGAAAGACAACAATCCCAAACATTCATCTCAAGTATGTTGGCAAGCCGGCCAAGCTCGACTCTAAATTTGAATCAACTTAAGCAAATATGGGATTTAATTGATCACACAAAATTTTACTCCAAAGAGACATATGCAGTGCTTAGAACCAAACAAAAGGGGTATAAATGGAAAGGGGGGAAAAAAAAAGAATAATCCCAATTCATATGTTGCTTTAAAACCTGTATTGTATATACCTTTCAGCACTGATGGCCATTCCAGATGTGCAATCTGCCAGATCAATATCTACCCCCATACCAACAGACTTCTGAACTGAACGCTGAGATTTTGGATGGTCCCTCTCCTCTTTAGTCTGGAGGATGAGGTATCCAGGTTAAATGAATAAATAAATAATTTAGATTCCTATGACCACAGAATTGTTTCCCAATTCGGTACGGTCCATTTTAAATGAGCATTGGCCAAGAGAAGATGGCGGGGTTTCTGGTTTATGTTCATATGTGGCTTCTCCTTTGCATGATACAGCTTTACCTGCATTTGTTGATAGCAAGGTGAACTGTGTTCACAGATCATCTTTGGAAGTGTTCCTGAGCCCATGTAGTTTCCAGATTTGACAGACTCATGCCTGTTTTTAAGACTGAGGGCTTGAAGATGTACATAGGTATCCACTATTGATTGTTGGAATTGTTGTTTGCACAGAGAGATATCTCCAGAGTCAGATAATCTTGCAATGATATGATGTGTACTAGATCGTGACATATTGAAAGTTTTTGCAGTTTTATGTTGGGGAACATTATTCTCAAACTGTTCCAACATTTGTAGATGCAGTTTTTGAAGACTGATGAACCTCTTCCCAGATGCTCTTTTCATACTCAATCATGTTACTGACATGTTGTCACTTATCAAATTAGCAATCAATGTTACCTTGGCTGTGTCTTTTTAGTACCACTTTTTAGTACCACTCCAGCCTTTTGTTCCCTGTCCCATCTTTTTTGAGATGTGTTTCTGCCATGAAATTCTAAATATTTTTCAAAACAAATGTCACACTTTCAACATGTGATATGTATTCTTTAATCTATTGTGAATAAAATATGGGTTTATAAATCATTGCATCCTGATTTTATTTACATTTTACACAACATTCTGACTATTTTATATACAGTAGTGAGGGTTACACACCACCACTTTTGTCTAAAAGGGCTCCTAATAAAAAGAAAAAAAAATTCTTCTCTATAATTTTTTTGGATGAAAATGTATTGAGCAATGCTATTGTAGGCAATGAAAACAAACAAAAAAAAAATCATTCCGACAAGTATATTGAGGAAAAAGTGTGGCTAATAAACAAAAACACTGAAAATACCAATTTTTCAGAAAATTTTAAAGGTGTCGCAATTTTTTTATTTGACTTTTGAATAGCATAAGTGAACAAATTAAAAATATGTGAACACTATGCCTGAAAGGTTAATTGCTGTAATCAAAGTAAAGGGTGACCAAAGTAAATATTGACTTTTTTCTCAAAAAAGAGACTGTTATTTTTGTTATTACTATATATTGTTGTTTGTTCACTTATTCTCATCAATATGATCCAATATTACATGAAATAAATACTTGAATAGTACTTGGTTTCTGATTTATCTTCATTTTGTTAAGTGTATAATCATCACTGCATCCTACTGTATTTTTTTAATTTCTTCACTCACTAAACCATTCCATATGGTTTGAAGTTCATTCATGCTATTCAAAAGTCAAAAAAATAAAATTGTGACACTTTCCGAAAGTATTTTCAGTGTTTTTGTTTATTAGCCATACTTTTTCCTCAATATACTTGTCCAAATTATTTTTTTGGATCTCATTGCCTACAATAGCATTGTTCAATACATTTTCACCAAAAAAATGATAGAGAAGTAATTTTTTTACTTCTTTCTATTAGGAGCCCTTTTAGACAAATGTGGTGGTGTATAAACTTCATTGCACACAACTGTACATATATACACATACACACCCAATGTGCACAGGTATGTACTGTCTTATGTATTATACGTAAAGAGAGAGCAAAAGAGAGACACAGAACAGCTTCTTTCATGTCTCTTTTTTTTCCTCATCACTTTCAAAGCAGCAGGTCCATGTCAGGTCAGTGCTGCATGATGTCCTCACTATCACAATCTCCTATACCCTGCTGGGAGTATGAGCAGGGTGCTGGACAAGTACTTGCAGGGCATACATGTGCACATCCATGCCACACTTGCACACCGCACTCTCTCACACAGCATAAAGAATGGACAACAGGGTGGACATCTCAACTGTAAACAAGAAACAAATTCATTCATGTGGATGAAGGACAGAACCTACATCAGCTATTTGGAGTTCAGTATATACTACATACTCAAGACCACATGCGCTCAATTTTACAAATAAAGTATAAAAGAATATATCAGCTAAATTCAAATCTAATCCCCCCCCCATCACCTGTCCAAAATGTTTCAAAAGGATCATGTTGGGTGAATGAATGCATTTGAAAGGGGTAAATTGCAGGGTGGAAAAATCCCCCAAAAAGGGAAAGAAGTTGATGGAGAGAGTAAGAGAAAAAACATGAGCACCTGTCAGCAATTAAAAAGGCATGAAACAGAGAGCGGCCCAGGAAACATACCAGCTCTAATTAAAAGCACTAGTTAAAAACTTCCTGCTTCTGCTTCTGGCCTGAACGTACTGTAGCTGTGAGATCCCTCCGCCTCTCTCTCCCACAATCCCTTCCTCCACCTAGTTAAGACATTGTGACTCTTTTCAGGTTCTTTTGGGAGGCGTGCAGAGTATCTGAATGCTGCAGACTTCGGTGAGGTGGATCGGGGGCCACCTTTTTTTTTTTTTTTGTAATGTTGCAATGAGAGTGTCTCTGAGCCAGTGGGTTTCTAAGAGATGTACACACTGACAGCAGATGACGACACCATCTTCTTTTAAATTGCGTGAGACGTGCAAGCAGGTTAAGCCTGATATAGAGGTAGGGGTTCAGATTGAGGTCCCGATATCAGAACAGGACAGTACAGGCTACGGCATTTATCTCAAAACAATATTTAAGGAAGGGCATTAAGCATTACTCATTCACTCTGCACCAAGAATTTTTTTAAATTCATTTAATATTGCTTAAACCTATATTTAAATATCAGTTCACTGAGCAACCATGTACACATTTTAAGGAGTCCATGAATAAAGAAGTTTGTCAATATACAGTGGGTTGCAAAAGTATTCCTACCACCATGGAAAATCAAAACAAGATGATTGCCTTATTGATTTGTATCTTTCTCTTGCCTTGTGTTTTTCTATGATCCTCTTTTGCACATCTGACAACACCTTCGACTTCATGCCCTTCTATACTGCGATGGCCAGTGTGACACTGCAGGACTCATGATGTGTGTCTGTTATTTATACCAAACCCACTGCAGATATTCCCAGAGAAGTAAAACATGACAAGAGAGACTCTTATAGCGGAGACTTGCAAATGTCTTAAGGCCATGAGCTCAATTTTGTTGTCGCGTCCATGCTCATGTGCCCACACAGGCAACACCATAAATTAAAAAAATGGCAGAAAATATATAGAGCTGCCGTCAGTACTGAGTGCACTTGCTAAAAAAAGTTTCTTGTTTTAGTCAGTGCTTTTTCTTCTTGAGGAAACATGAAAAGACAGTATGTTACATTATGGCTGTTTCTTTACTGAAAATAAATTCAAACATTTTCAGTGCTCCACTTTTAGGCAGTGAGTAAATGTTTATATTACAATATACCACTATAAAGTAGCTAACTTAGTTTACCCCTGTTGATATATTTAGACTATTCTATTGGCATTTTTGCCTTAAAGTTCCCATGTCAAGATATCACCTCACGTCCACAAAATCATTACTTAAATTCTTTTTAATAAAACATGCAAATACTTCATTGAAATATGACTCCATTGCATAAATATCGCTAATTTTAAATTTCCCGCCACCTGCACTTGCGAATCAATTTTGAGAAGTCCCGAAATTTCGCATGTGACGAAAGCAGGGGAACGCGCTTGGCCTTGACATTCATTAGCATGTTAGAATTTCCTATGCAAATGTAAATAGAGCGAGCATGAGAATTTAAATGTATGCATTCTTAAGACCTTAAATTTATTAATAGCCAAAGTCTTGGTTTGGCAGTCATGCCTCGAAGGTGTATAGCGGCAGGTTGCAACAAATCTTCAAAGGTTGTTGACTGAAGCAGATGAAAAAGAAACGATGAGGAATGGAAAGAAAGTTAAATGAACACGGGCAGACTGGAAAGCGCTCAGCATTCATTCTGTTATTTGCTACCCGTTCTGTCCAAATGAGACGGATGTCGCCAGTACCATTTCGGAGATACATACAGATTATTCTCTGATTTGATAGATGAACTATTAATCTATAATTTTCCAAAGTTTATAGCCAAGAAACTTATATAAAGTAATGAAACTGGCCATTTAGCAGAGGGTCCTATCTTTAAACTTGGCAGAAAAGACCAAGAAATATCCATAAAATAAAAAGTTCTAATCAGGCTTTCACTGGCATTACCCCCCATCATCCTGGTACCTCCTGGAATCTCTACTTTCTATATATAGAGCTCACATGGCAATACCCCGTACAGAAAGGTAATCAGAGCACTCAAAATCTTGTAAACAAACCTGGCTTGTTACTATGCAATGGCCTGTGACCCCAGCTGTAACCCACAAACGAGCAAGCTGATTGGCACAGCCGTAAGCGCGCTCTGCATTGTAATATACAGTAATGGCCGCATCCAGTTTACTCACATCGGTTATCAAATCCTCCATCAAAACATGTGAACTTTTGTCAAAATTTATGACAAAATTTTGGATCTACTCCTAGTGAAACAATTGTAAGGTATGTAGAGATTTATTCAATGTCTGATCGGGACAATGGCTCTGTCAAAACACCGTCAAGTAACAGGAGCTTTGAACTCGCTAGCCGACTGGTTTGACGACCCAGTGCCTTCCTTAGATTTGGAAAATGATGACAGTGATGAACAAAGTTTGTTTGGTGAGGAAAGTGATGCCTGTCTGATGTACGGTTATCTCATGTTGTACTTTCTGTCCCTGTGAGCTGGTACAGATAACTGAAGTTTAAAATATTAAATTTAAATTTGAATTCTTCCTTTTCTATTGATATTATGGGAAATTCTGTAAACAAATGACCGGAAGTTTTATAGAAGGATATGACCCATTGGAGGACATTTGAAGAGTATTTTATCAGAACAGTCCCAAAATTTTAAATGCATTTTTCTCTATTTTTCTTCAGAATGATTGACCTAATCCAACAAACTTCAAATCATTGTTACGCTTACAGTCTCTTCCTCTCAACCCTGTCACCAACTCATTTTTCAGTTTTTGCTCATTCAGGCACATTTTGCCAGATCAGGTCACATGTGTAGTGACCATTTTACTGAGATTGTTTTGAGCCAACACCAGCTTCAATGGCAGGGTTCGTTCTGGACACTAAAGTAAAAGGGCACGGAAAAAATATGATGTGCCAGCAATCTTTCACCGTCATCCAACACCACTGCCTCAATGAGAAATGGCTACAGGTTTGACAGCGGTCATTTCTATTTATTTTTTTCATTTGATTTTGTTATACAGTATTTGCTATACTGTATTAATACAGGGCAGAGGTGGCTCAGTGGTTATGGCTCTGGATTCCTGATCCGAAAGTCAGGTGTTCAATCCCCAGTACCACCAAGCTGCCACTGTTGGGCCCTTGAGCAAGGCCCTTAACCCTCAATTGCTCAGTTGTATAAAATGATAAATGTAAGTCACTCTGGATAAGGGTATAGGCAAATGTCATATATGTAAATGTAATCCTGCAAGGGAAATTATTGCCTCTGCATTTAACTCATCCAAAGAGAACACACACACACACACACACACACACAAACAGTGAGCACACACACGCACACACAGACGTAGGCTGCCACACACATTGTGGTGCCCGGAGAGCAGTTGGGGGTTAGGTGCCTTGCTTAAGGGCACTTCAGCCATGAAGGTGGAGGAAGGGAAGGCTCAGCGCACTCCCCCACCGTCACACATTTTTCCTGCTGGTTCGGGAATCAAACCAGCAACCTTTCGGTCCCAAACTTCTTCTCTAACCATTAGGCTACGGCTGTCCCCAGTGTTCCTCCAGCTATTTCGGGGGGACACTGAGGTGTTTCCAGACCAGCTGAGACATAGACAATGACTGTCCCATAGTATTTTAATCCCAAATTTTGAGTGTAAAACGATTTCAGCGTTACAGGTACAGTGGACTGTGACATAATTTTAGGAGGAGGAGGAAAAACTGGTATATACCGTATATTGTAACTGTTGGGCAGAAACCACCCCATTTAGTCACTAAATTAACCTCCATATTTAGTCATTTATATTTTTCACTTTCTCAAATCAATGTTATTTTTCACATTGGTTCATATTTTACAAATGATAAACATTAAAAAGAGCCTGTGAACGAATTCTCGTAAGATCCTCAAACTATTGCTAAGCATTGTATCTCCAGCTGTCTTCCTACATTATCTGTAACATATTGGCACTTTTTAACAAATTGATAATAAATTTAGACACATTTGTGATGTATTTCTTGCCTTAGTATTTTGAATCAGTTTAATTTTTCACACATCCTCTCACCATACCTCTTCCATCCCAGGGTGCCCTATACACTAGTGGCTCACTTATACAACATGTGGTAAGACATGGTTTATTAGTGGGCCATCCAACTGCAAGAAAAACAAACAAACAACAACAACAAAAAAAACTGAAATTGCACAATGCAGCATGGTGGCATAGTGGTTAGCACATCCAACTATTTTAAAAATGCACATTTTATTCATTCATTTATTCATTTATCAAACTGCTCAATCTTACTAGGGTGGGTTTTCTTTCTCAGCTGACTCAGGGTAAAGGTGGGGTACACCCTGAACAGCTCGCCAGTCCATCACAAGACCAATACATACACACAAAACCATTCAGACTCACTCTCACACTTGGGGCAATTTGGAACAGCCAATTAACTGCGTGTGCAGTGTTAGTGTTAAGTGGTAAGTGTTAACTTTGGTCTGTGGGAAGAAACCAGAGGAAATCCATGCAAGCATGGGGAGAACATGTAGACTACATACAGAAACGTCCTTGCCGGGCATGAGGCTCGAACCCAGGACCTACTTGTGTGAAGCGGTAATGCCAACTATGACAGCACTGTGACACCCCTTGTTTTGTATTCAGTAAAGCCCTAATGCTATTTTATACAGCCTTCATGTAGGTAGTGGTATGGAACCGGAGCAGTTGATACTTTCATTCATAGGAAGAAGATTAAACATCAATGATAGTGGGCAGTTATTTGGTTATTTGGTCTCAGTCTATAAAGGTTTTTTTATGTACTTGAAGCTTGAGATGTGGGAGCAAATAGGAAACAATCACAGTAATCTGGGTGAAGGAAGTATAGCTTTTGCAGTCTGGTCATAACACACAATTTGTAATAATAAGACAATTTGGCAAGATGTATTCAACCACAGGAAAAACGTACATACATATGAGTATGAGTAAACGGGGCCACAGAATTTAAAGACAGATAAAATACATTTTCCCACATTCACTGGCCAAATTTACCTTGTAAATCCATTCCAACTTGATTTTGCTAAAATGTTAATAGGATACTGACACATGCAACTATATAAACATGTATGAAAACACAAAACAAGCTTTGATGTCAAAATGTTTAGTTATTAAAAAAATATATGTTTTTCCATTTCCTGAAAAGTAGCGGTTTTGGACATACAAGGTTTCTGCCCGACAATGATGATGTAGTATGTAATTAAACTAATTCCTTGTTTAGAACAGAGAATATTAAACCATTTCTCACCTACAGTGCTTTTCAGCTATTGACACAATGACATAATATGAATGTATAAAGCAGTGTCAAAAAAGATCTTCTTTTATATTGTTCTGGAGACAATACATCTTGAATAATTGATTACATTGGTGGGGGAAACCCATCCATCCTTTCATCCATCCATCTATCCATCCATCCATCCAACCATTCATTATCTATCCTCTTGAGACCCAAAATTAATGTTGTGTGTCTTCTCTTCTTCTTCTTACACTGCTTCTGTCCCACACCACCCAATAACTATTGAACTTGATCGATTTTTTCAAACAAGAAGTAGTTTGGGGAAAGAGTGTTACCCAATGGCTCTCATAAGGATCTTACAAAGACATATATACAATATAGTTTGAAAAAAATATGATGTCCTCCTAAGAGGACATTGGGGTCCCAAGAGGCTGCACCCCTGATAAGCAGTATAGCCTCTTGAGACCCCAATGTCCTCCTAAGAGGTCTCAAGAGGCTATACTGCCTATCAGGGGTGCAGGGGAAGCTGTTCTTCACATGTACGATTGCATGGTATTTCTGAGAAACTCCGAAACAGAGTTGTTGATGATCAGGTTGGAAAAGTTTTAAAAAAACCCTCTCTAAAGTACATGCAGAAAAATAGAAAACACTGAAGGGTTCACAAACTTTTAAGAACCACGGTACTGTGTTGCTGAGTGTCCCAGTGCCGCGCGGGGGGGGGGGGGGGGGGGG
>JAQMYF010000012.1:42480573-42497890 GCA_030014195.1 Neosilurus mollespiculum | reverse complement strand
CGTAGAACAGTGCTCAATACATCAAAGTAGAGCGAAATATATGGTATGTGAGAAAAATAAAAGACTACAATTTCATCTCGACAAGCCTGTGTCGTGGTTGCCCACGGATATAATATATAAAATAAATCCCCTGATGAGTGGGCAGCCATGAAACAGACACAAGTAGGCATAGCATGATATCATTCCAGGCTGTAGGACATTCTTTCTGGATTAAACTAAACATCACTTCCTCATAACAATCACTTTACGCATATCCCATTGCAGTCATGTTATAGGCATTAAACACTGATAAGTCTACTGTTCCACAGCTATTTGAGGCATGCAGACCACTCATCTATTTCCTACTGACACTGTAGGAAAAGTGAGCTCCATGTACTGGCAGGCCTATTAGAGTCCTTAAAGTCCAGCCATCAGCCTTTCATATGGATTCAATCTGTATGAGTAAATCCTAATTCAACTTCATACTGGACAGCTGCATGCCAGTCTCTTCATTACATTTGAAGACATGAAAAATATCTTTATAATTTGATATTAGCGTGTTACAAATACGGCCCTGACCCCATCAGGACACAAGAGGTTTACTGTGTTCCCTGAGACAGCTGAGTATAATGATGGCCCAGAACCAATGCAGTCTTATTAGGAGTTTCCTATTCACTGATTATTCCAAAAATACCCAATATAAAGGCATGTCACCCAGAATTACACACTTGTGCATAGACATATAGACAGGGCACAAAGGAAAAACTGGAGGTTCTGTTATACAGCTTAGGCTTTTCTCTGGCATGGTTATTTAACTTCTTAAAGCAAATTATGACAAATTGGTGTTCTTGTCATTGTCCTCATAACATGATGAAACATTTCTTTCCTAATGGGAGTGCTGGTTTCCAGGTTGATCCTGTCCCCACCCATAGAGCGCAAGTGCACTTAATGGTTTGGTGAACCCTAAAATGATGTAAATCATATGCTATATGGCCTGCACAGTCACCAGATCTCAACCTGACTGAATGCCTATGAGTGAATAATGAGTCAGACCATAAACAAAACATCTTCGGAGAGAATGCTGATCTTCTATCCAGAACAGGTCCAGAGATTTTGAATGCCATCTGTCGGATTAGGTGCATCTTGTTGTTGTCTTCCCCTTTAATCTGCCATCCATCTGTATGCATATATACTACATACCTTTTAGAATTGATTGGCAGGTATGTTCTGGCAGAAATCAACTTTTATAAGCTCACTGGAGCTGAGGTTCTGCTTTTTCGGTCAAAGCCTGGTATCCTCGTTTGTGTTTTTTGGCAGCCGAGTGATTTTTGTTGCACCTCTGTGCTGTTCTGGCCTGTACTGTGAGAAGAACAGCGAGGAGTCTCTGCTCCAGTGACACAGGACTGATCTCCAGAGGACTGTCTCTCCTCAGCATCCTACTCATACCAGCACCACAACCAACCAACTCACCGAGAATGCAGCAGGCCTCATACAGCAGCCTACAAAACCACACACACACACACACACACACACACACACACACACACACACAGGCCAAAAAAAAGCTGCTGTTCTTTGAACTAAACACTGAATCCATACGCTGCTTTTAAAGGCAGTGTATCACGTAACAGTTCACTGCATAAATTATGCTAAAATGGAAACACTGACAGGAAGCCAAAATATTACACTTTCAAATAAGAACGGAGTGAAATCTAAGACTAGAATAAAGGATTATTAAGTCTGATTTGTCAAACAAAAGGCAGTTGCTCCACTCCGGTCCAAGCATAATAACATTAAGACACGGGGGGAAAAAATCCCTACATTCCTAATGTTTTGTGTGTTAGGAATTAGCAACATGAAAGAAAAAAATAGAGCCATCTCACATACCGTACCATATAACAGATAAACATGAGCTGTGATTCCATTCTCTGCTCAAACCATTCATCTGCTGCCACCAGCAGGACTGCCACAGAAGCAGCCAGGCTTAACACAAACAAGCTCTCTGCATGTCATGGCAGTTCATGTCAAACAAGCGAAAATGCTAGTGGGCTGAATACATCACTGATGAAACACCCACTGAACAGCACCCTGCTTCTCAATTTTCCATGTGCACTGGCCAAAATGGAGCACAACATTAAACTGAGTATGATGTGAGGGATAACGATATACATCTTTACAAATAGGCCATCATTACACAACACTACTTTACTTTAACAGGCAAAGACAGAGCGGGGTTACAATTGTTTTTTGACATTGCACTCACACTTAGTGAATTATTTGTGTAAATGCATGATTGAAAGAAAGAAAGGAAGGAAGAAATAGGTTATGTGGTTAAAAGTGGTTATTTTCATGTCTGTTAATCATAAATCGATGGGACAGAGATGGAAGAAACAGTTAAAGAAAGCAAACAAAGAAGGGAGATGAGGAAACAGCGAGAAACAGAAGAGTGGTCAGAAAAGTGAACTGTTTTAAGCCTCACCCCTCCTTGCCAGATGTTATTGAGCAGATCAGCTGACGCAGGAGCTGAATCACTGACATACTAACCTCGGACGGAACAAGAGCAGAGATGTGCCCTTACACAACCCCTCTCTCATTAAGCCGCATCCATGCCAGTTAGCCGGAGCATCCTATCTCTGGCAATGGCGCTTGGGGATTTTGTGGAGCTTGGAGCTGATCAGATAGGGTATGAAAACAACATCCGTCCACTTTCACACTCCAGTGGAAGAGGTGGTCCCTCCCGGCAGGGCTGCGTAGTCTTGCCATCTGGAGAATAAATCGGGTGTGAAGTACAGTATAGTTTGGGACTACGCGCCGTGGCGGCAGCTCAGCAGTTAGTTCATTAGCTCCAAACTTGCAGGGATTAGGAGGGGAGCATGGAGCGAGATGGCCGCGGGGAGACGGGAGGCGAACTAGAAGCACAGCCGCTGGGCCGAATGCTCCAAACTGTGAGCCAGTCTACAGGGCATCTGAAGCACTACATAAACAAAACAACAAAGTCTCTCTCGGAGATAGGACAAGCCATCAGCTGGATGCATTATGAGTGGACTGAATGCTCTCTGCTCTCCACAGTGCGAGTGTATAAGCTGAAAAGTCTGGGCAGACCATGTAGCATCTGTCACCTGACATCAGTACACACAGGGGTGAATAGAAAACGCTACAGACCACTTACAGCTCAGGCACAAAGTAATGCACAATGTACTCAGTGTAAAACTCTGCTCATATACATACACTGATACAGCTTTGTGGTGCACTATGGGAAGGAAAAAAAAACAACAACAACAGAAATCCTAAATGTTAAAAGAAGTCAAACGTTCATCCAGTGTTACAGAGTGTTGATGTTTTCCGTCACTCACTCAGACTTTGCAGGCCTATCCGAGCACAGCTGGGCTGCAGGAAGAGGTGTCACTCAGTGGCATGGAAATAAAATGTCTGTACACAACAAGAACTCCTACAGAATTACAACTGCCAGGATGCATAAAACAGCTGAGAGAGTGGGAGTGAAGGAGAGATGGCTGCTGAGTGAGGTGCACTTTATTACACAGTGAATAACTCATTTTTACATTACTATGTTACAGTACTGTGCTAGCAAATCAATAACAGAATCCAGCTTTCAGTGAACTGTGCCAGAGTCTTTAAAGCTAACGAATGGCTTTTAAAATAGATTCCAACTTGTACTGCGTGTTGTAAGTGCTTTTGTAGCTTTGGCAGATTTAAACCATCATAAAGCTGAGGAGTAATAGGATTACTTGACGGCCTCCGTTCAGCACAAATGTTATTTTTCAGGGAGTGCCGTTAGCATTTTTATCCAGAGTTGGGACAGTTCATTCTATCATGCGCTTGCCAAGATATGTGCTCTGGGAGAGAGAACCCATGCCCTTTCCTAATGCAATTTTTTTCTGTTCAGATCAACTTGCCTTATGATTCTTTCAGGAGAAAAATCCTGTAGAGACGGAACCATGCTGATCTGAAGGATATTTTCATCCATCAGTGAAATTACTCTTCTGAAACACTAACAATGCATGTGCACCATGGTAGTGAGGGGTTTTGGTTTCCATCAGCATGAGTGCCAATAAGTGACTGTTCCACCTCTGGACAGTACTTGGGTACTCTTTCTCTACCAAAGGAAAAAGAAATGACACAAAGCTTTTACCAAACTTTTAATGGCTGTCAAAGGCTGGATTACGATGCAATCAAGGTGTCTGGTGACACAAAAGATGTGAGAATGTTAAGCTAGTATTATTTTCAAGCATCGGTGGACATTTCTGTGACATTTTCCTTTGAAACCTTTTTCCCTCCACTTTGCAGTGATAGAGAAATAAGGGGGTGTTTCAAAACATTGAGTCCAATCACTTCTTTTTCCAAAAGGTCACAGTTGACCTCTCTCAATCAGGAATAGCCTCTGGCCATATCAATCATCTTTATTATCATGACTTAAAAACCTTTGTTAGGTGACTTCTTTCCTCCAGCCCCTCTTTATCCTGAGCTCCAATCACAATTTCATGGCAAGGCAAACAAGGCCAATTGGCAGGCTGTGTGGGCGGGTCGAGAATGCTTTTAACCTGCTGCATCTGTTGACTTCCTGCTGGTATCCCAGTGTGAAGTGGGCACCTTGTTTTAAGAGAATGTGATAGGGGGCATTTCTTGCTTTTATGACGACATAATGGGAAGGAAATGTGCTTGTTTTAAGCATAGTGCTTAGCTAGCTTTATGCTGTGTGATTAACCGCTAGCACCTGGCTGAATGGGCGGAGGTGTTCTGGAAAAGACTGGGTTTGGTTTTCATGTGCCATGGAGTCAGGTGATGCATGGAATGATGAAGGCTGCTGTTAAAACTGGTACCTTCTTGTTGAGGGCAACGCCATCCTCACAGTCCAGAACAGCACAGTCCACGTTCAGGGTGGTGAGCTTCCTGAGTTTGCGCTCATCGTTGCCTGGTACGTAGAGGACAGCTCGTCGTGGGATGTATTTCAGTGATGTGCCAGCGGTATGGTGGGCTCGCCATCTACCTTGCTGCCATGCTGTCACCAACAGCCTCTGGGCTATCCTGAACAAACAAACAAACAAACAAAAAGACATCAGATAATGAATCAAAGATCGTTTAGATTTGAATCTTGTTTGTTTGAGGTCAGCTATTTGTTGCTACAAGACCCTCAAATGAAAGCAAGAACCGACACTATCTGTGTCCATGTCCTTCCTTTCGATATGTTTAACACAATGACAAAGTTTGTTTTCCTTTAAGCCTCCCATTCAATTGGACGAGTGCTGCCGACCTGCGCTTTGAGTGCCTTTATCACCCACAACATCACAGCCAATTGTTCTCCTTTAATGCTAATACACAAAGGCTTAACAGCTCTTGCTTGCATAAATCTATTCAGGGTCAGGGCCAGTCTGTGCTCAAAGAGACAGAAACAGAAAGGGATTACAAAGTCTCACAAAATAATTAAAGTTTGGACAGCACGAAAAATCTGCACGCTACGTTCAGCTAATTACTCCAGGAAACACGGCATGCTAGGAAAAAACAGTAGCGCTGCTAATCTAGGCAGCCAAAGTTCTGCCTTAAGAGCATAGTTTTCCGTTTCGCAGTGCTTAATGCCTACCGTAAAAGATTCAGCTTTATTGGTTCAACTCCTTCCAACATGTTTTATCACATACACACACACCAGTAGTTGCAGTTAAGGCATACACCTTTTAATTATTTGTTCTTTAGGTTATGCTGCTCAAACAATTAGCACTACTGAATGGGCCTGATCATTGAGATCACACATAGCTAATTATAGCCACGAACAGCACTCATCTGGCTGTTCCTTCTCATTGCCCTTAGAGGAATTATATCGGTAGATTGTGTTCCTTTTCCATCCAAGGAAAAGGGTGGTGGGTGTTGAAGGAAAGGCAGACGGGGTAGCAGTGGGCTTTAGATGAAAAGGAAGGGGGGGTAAAGTATTCTCCCGTCTCCTTTTGTTGTGTAAAGGAGCTAAAGTCACTTCAATAGGCACTTAATCCCATCCTCCACGCTTACAATTGCCTTCCAGTGTCAATCAGGCATAATCTCAACTAAGATGATGCAGCTATACCAAGCAATTAAAAGCAATTCATGTAGTTATGGCTGCGAGCACTTTGCGAGACCAAGTACACAGAGCCTCTGCAGGGATCCCGAATGGTGTAGTGTTAAATTTGGTCAAGAACAATACTACACGTGGGGATGAGGAGGGACTATGCAAAGGAGAATACAAGAAACCCACTACTGCATGATGGACTAAACAGTAGAGCAAAACATATGGACCAAAACAAAAATAAGGGTGGAAGAAATGAAGAAAGCGATGTGTGGACGAATGTGTCCAAGCACAAGCTGAACATTACCAAGACATTTACGTGAAGGAGACATACAATTGTATGTAGGTGCTTAAGATGGTTAACGGCACGATTAAAAATGTTTTAGGGAGGCATATGACTTCAGAATGCGAGAAATCATTATTATATTTGGTATTATATTCGCTATCGCCATGAATCTCAATCCAGCTGTGATTGATAAAATTCAATAAAATATACCTACCAACAAAAAAAGAAAAACTACCAAAAAAAATAAAAAGAAAGAAAGAAAGAAAAGAAAAAGGCTATGCTCTCTGGGTGGGGTGATGACATACTCTCTCTCTCTCTCTTTCTCCAGTCAATCATACCAACAATAGCTAGCTGTGGTTATCTGTGAGTTCATGGTTGTGGAAGAGAGCAGAAAGATGTTTCCTTCACCCTCCCTGGTTGGTAGCTGTTGTATGATAGCTTAACGCTGGCTGGTGAGACGGAGGAGTCGGGTGACTGTCATCACATTTTGGCTTCCTGTAAAATCATTAGGTCCAGAAACTTTTAAATGCATTCAAATTATATGCACTTGAGCTATATAGCAGATCTGGAAAGATGCCTGAAAATGCCTGATGCCTGAAAAATTAATCAGCTTTTTTAAACAACGAAAAATGGAACTACCCCTTCCAAAATGGTGGAAAGAACCCAAAGTACAGCACATTGTGATACTGATGTCCCCAAGCCCTCCTGGGACAATATTTCACTCTCCACTCAGTATGTGTTTGGCTATACCTTTTATCTTTGCTTGTTACTTTAAATATCCACTGTTTGCTGTTTTTTGGAGCAGTCAGGCAAAAAAAGTAAACCTGTAACCTTGTTCTTTAGTGAAATGTACGTATAGGGTGCTGTAGAAAAACACCAGATCAGGCTAATATACTGGGAGTGTACATGTGGAGAAAGGAAGTACTACTCTTTCCTCCAGAATTAAGGCAAAGGTCCTACACAGACAAAACCATTCTTCCTCTACCTCTAACAACCCTGTACAAGCCAAAGACATGCAGCCTTCTCTTTACTGGCTTCCAACTGACAGAGGGTTTTCATTTACTGCCACAACATACTGTACTGATTTTATGATGCAACACAAACCAAAAAATTTAAATTAGCTTAAATGTCAGCTCACTTATAGCAATGCTGTCAAAAGACACATGTGCTTTCAGTCTTACTGCAAAAATGAGGAATAATGGCATCTTCTAGAGTCATTCTGCATGCCTACATAAAGTTCACTTTATATTCACTATATTTCTACATTAAAGATTTCTGACCTGACACTTATTGGCAACTTGGGAATTGAAACTTCAATAAAAGAATTGCAGCATATTGTTTACACAAGTGTCAGTGGCTCTGAGTGCTACAGACTGTATAACCTTATGTAGGGCACGTCAGCAAACGTTTGCTAAGATCTGAAACAAATGAACATTAAAAAAATAAATAAATAAATAAAATACCCCACATATCTTTTTTCAAATCTTTCCCTAGATACAGTCCATAGACTAATATATCTGTCACCAAATATTATACTGTAAAAACGGTAAATATGACTTCATATAACAGATAAATGTGTGCTATAGATTATATACAATTTACACATCAAAGCTTACAGCTGATTCCCTTCCTGATTTCTCTTAACCTGGGTTTACACTGGGCCACGATGTCCACAAACTCCATGATTCAAAAAGTGAACAGCTCCACGATTTATGACCACACTTAGAGCACGACTGGGGTATAAAAGGAATAGTTTTACCGAGTTCATCAAGATCCCATATGATGGCACATCAGAGTTGCTGTTGTCTGTTACACTCTATTTAGGTCTGTTAAGCTGTTTTACAATTCCCACGTTCTATCACAACTGGCGTTTTACAGCCAAAGATTTTGTCACCACCATCAAAAATCCAACATCATAGATATTCACGATATCACCAAGTTTCCTCAAGATCACCACTATTTGATCCCACAACCCGCAAGATTCCCTCAAATCCTGGAGACTGTAGACATTGTGGCCCCATTGTAAACCCAGGTTTAAGATTATCATAACTTAAACTTTCATTTATTCATTCTCTTAACCATTTAATCCTAATTAGGGTTTCGGGGAGGCTGGCGCCCATCTCAGCCGACTCTGGGCGAGGGCAGAGTAGACCCTGGACAGCTCGCCAGGCCACCAAACTTTTTCAATAAATTATCTGCCTGGATTAGCTGCATCTAGTTTACAAGATAACCACAAATATTAAAGAAAGTTCATTGTTAACTGATTAAGAATATTTAAAAAACTTCCTGCCTGCCCGCCCAAACCCACCTACCTACTGAACAGTTGTGATTTTGTGGTGATGCCCCATAGGTGCATTTTAGGTTCATTCACTTTATTCATTTGTTGCCGACTGTTTAAATTAGGCATAAAATAACAACAACAACAGTAATTAATTAAACCAAATCACAAAATGGGACAATGATATGCCCTGAGCATTTCTGTATAAAAAATTCCTTTATCTTCTCTACCCGCTTCATCCTGGTTCTGGTTTCAGTAGACCCAGAGCCTATCCTGGAAATAAATGGCTGGAGGCTGGAATAACCTAGCCTGTAGATGGAACACTAGTCAGTTGTACCTAGAGGCACCTATAGGCAATCTTTCACAGGCAATTCACAGACAAGTATGTTTTCAGAAAATGGGAGAAAACCCATACATTTTCACACTGCCTTTCAACATTGTAATAGGTCAGTTATCAAAATTATGCCTTCTGCACAATGCCTTTTGTACACCTAACTAAATAAACCTCCCTTTGAGTTCTTTTTATAGCAATGCTAGGATTAACATAAGGATACATTTAAATGACCATTAGAGAGGACTCAGTGGGTCTATTAGTAGAAATGGAATATCACATATTCATGTTTTCATTAATGCATAGTTGTCAGTACACAGTGGGTGTCGCTGTATAGTTCCTGAGACAGAGCGTCGCAGAATTGATTTAGATTATAAAATATGGGGACTTAAAAAAACACTAAAATTACATTTTTATGGTATATTTATTACATTTTTGAAGTCATGACAGACACCAGTGAGCTCTGCATGCACAAGAGCAGATGCAAGAGCTGTGCAACCTTTAAATCTCTTTGAGTTTAAGTAAATAGTACAAAGAATCATGCAGGAAAGCCAACAAGGTTCTTTTTGTTTGTTTGTTTGTTTGTTTGTTATTTGCATGATAGTGATGAAGCCACCTGCTACAAGTGACTGTGAATCAGTCATTTTAATTCAAGGATTATAAACGGTATAATGTTTTTTAGCCCAGAGAGAGCGGATAGTGCCATTCCGGTGTAGTAATACACTAATTATTTTTAACTATGAATCATTGTGTTTTCCTAAGTTTAGAAGCGAGTACATGAGGAGCAGATACACTTCCATGGATCCATCACGGTGCTCTGCTACAGTGGGCCGGACTGGAAAAAGTTAAATAGTTTGTTTTTATAAGTGGGAGGGTGAATAAAGAGCTGGAAGACGAAGAAGAAGAAGAATCATTTTCTGACTAGGAAGCATGAATATAAGTACGTAAATATGCTATGGGCACCTGATAACCACTGTATGTTATAAAACACACCTAGAAAGGTAGGACTAATAAAGGGGTTGGGGGGGGGGGTGTATATATCGATATAGAGTTTAGAATTTAGAAAATTTGAATTTAAATATGCAGTGACTCAATACTACATTTAGCCAACACTTGTCCCTCCCAACAAACTATGATATGTACTTAACAATCCCTGAAGTACGCCTGTGGAACATTTGTAAATTCCTCCTTGTTGTCCTTTTCATTAATTCATTATATATTTACTTGAAAAGGTCATCATAACACAGAGCATCACCACTACATTACAGGTTGTAAAGTTACAGACTGTGCTGCTCTGCTTGGATTTACTGGCCAGGCTTTTACTGCCTTCTACTCTTTAGTGCTTTTATTTGGCTCTGGACGGGACTGCTTCTCATTATATTTAAGCCTGCTGTCCCTCTGTACAGCAAAGGAAACAGGACAGGATTTCGGACTTGCTGGACACTGACTCAGCACAGCTCCACCCCCTTCAATCCATGCTATCCTCTGCTCCACAGTCGTCTCTGCAAATACCTAAAGCTAAGACACTGGATTAGAGAGTCACAGATAATGGGCCTCATGTTTGTAAAGATGTGCATAAATATTTCTATCCACTATTTATACCGCTTATCCGTCAGGGTCACGGGGGAAGCTGGAGCTAATCCCTGAGGACTTCGGGAGAGAGGCAGGGTACAGTCTGAACAGATTGTCAGTCTACTGCAGGGCTAACAAAGATAGAACCAAGAGTTCACACTCACATCCACACCTATGGACAATTTCGGGGTAGCTAATTGACCTAATGTGCATGTCTTACTACTGTAGGAGGAAACCGGAGTACCTGTAGGAAATCCACACAAGCACTGGGGGAACATGCAAACTTCTCACAGAAAGACTATTGGTCGAAATTTAAATCCCAAACCTACTCACCATGCCCCCTATGTAAATGTAAGTCAAACTGAACTAAAACATGACCCTGGATTTACACAGGTTTCAGAAATATGTACTTGTACTGGAATGTGTATGTTAATCAAACCGAAGATAAAGAGAGCATTCACAGTGTAACTCCTTCGCATTTAGTGATGCCACAATCCTTCATAAAATCAATTGCACAGAGGGCTGGAAACACAACATTAACAAGCAATGAAAGAAAAGGTAGACCGGCAGGAGTGGATCTTATTCTGACTTTTTTTATGGCAGGAAAATATTTAGCAGTATATCAAGTTTTAGAAAGGTCAAAATCTGAAGATAAAAAAAAGGTGAATTAGGTGTGAATGATGTTTGGCAAGAAAATTGTGTAACATCTACAATGTACTCAAGTAATCATGCACACCAGGCAAGTCACACAGGGAAATTGCTATTTAAAAAGAGATTTAAGTGTCTCAGCTGATGTGTGTTTCAAGTGTTGCACAGCGTTGAAACAGCCGTTTTCGCATAACGCAGCTTTCATAAAAATTCATCAATCTAAATGCCATTACAAACTTTAAAGTGTTTGTTGATGTCAGTCAATGGCTTGCTCAATTAACGTGTAACAACCACACTTCCTCGGACTTTACAGAATTTTGGTACCCAATTTCCTCCCCCTCTGGTTTCTGGACTTCAGTTCTGCGATTTGAAAATGGTCATACTGCTTAAATACATAGGAAACAGTCATATATGCTTCTGCAAATTTCATGCTGTTTATAATTATCAGAAAGAGAGTCAGAAAGGGTGCCTTGCTGGGGTTTCCAATTTCTATAATGTGTGCAATAATGTATAATTTTTGCTGCATTCACTCTGTTGCTTTGTTTCATACACTGACAAGTAAGGGTGGTTATTTAAAATATCAGTGAAAGACGAATATCTCTACATGCCATGCTTTTTGCAAAATGCAAAATATGTGACCAGCAGAAATCCCAATGATTCCCACTGAAAAATTAATTTAACGATCTTCATTAAAGAGTAGCGGTACTGGTCATCTTATTTATACTTTTTATCTTATCTTACAGCATAATTCATCCATATGTAATATGTTTAAGAGATACACAGCTTATTTTAACATAAATGACCATAAAAGCACAAAACTGGGTAATTTTAACCTGTAGATTACTAGCTGATCTCAACCAACAGTTAGCAGTCGTTTTTTCCCTGGAAGTGATGTGAATTCTTTGGTCCGTCTTGTCCAGAGCAAGTAAACAAGCAGATATAATTCATCGAACCACATTTTAGGTGATTTAAAAAAAAAAAAAAAAAAAAAACATGTTCAAGAACCAACTATGGCTAGCAATTTAAAAGAGGGAGGAGTCTTGTGGAGACAGTGAGACGTCGCATTCTATTGACACTGAGGATGAGAATGCTGCCAGAGATGATCGTGGAAGTAAATCTAAAATGGCTTAAGCAGTTAACGTTTTGCCAACTCGGCTTTCCCGTCGTCAGCTGGATTATTAACAAAAATAAATGTTTTCCTGTGCTTGCATTTTGTGGAGCTCGGAACTGTTTTTGTGGTGGATAGAAATCCGAGAGTTCTGAGGAATCCCATAGAGACATTGAGAGAACGTGTAAAATCACGTGAAAAAATAATAGTTACAGCCTAACGTTACCTTCAAGCATTCTTTGATACGACGCAGAATCATAGCTGAATGAATGAATGCAAGCTGCCAAGTCCCCAAAACATAACATTTTCCCCACCATGCTTCAAATTTTGTATGAGGTTCTCCTGTCCATAAGTGTACTGTGACCAAACAGACTTTGATTAGTCAGCCCAGAGCACATTATGCCAAAATGTCTTCGCCTATATTTTCACTGACAAACTATAATTTTATTTTAACGCTTTTTTAGAGCAGCAAAGGCGTTTTCCTGGCATGCTTCCCATTCAGGTCAAATTTGTCCAATCTCTTTCTAAAATGTACATGTGTGCACTTTTCCACCCACAATTGCAAGGGTTACCTGTAGATCCTGTGATGAAATGTTGGGGTTCTTGCGCACTAATTTTCTCATTAAACAGCTCTCTGAATGCATTTGTTGCATTAATTGAATGCATTTGTTGAATTAATTGTAAAAATTGGCAGTTTTTAAAGATCTTTTAAAATCCTGGCCAGACGCCTGGGCATCCACAATCGCTTTTTCTCCCCAAAGGCCTTAAATAGGTCTTTAGAGCTTGGCATGGGAACATCACACACTTCAAAAGCAAGGAGAACACAGAATCATGGATGGCAAGAATAACAGGGCGGGTTCCACTGGTAACTCCACCTGCTAGATGTTCTGCTCTGTGCCGTCTAATCTGGAACACCTGATTCTAATTTCATGAATTCGAAGTTATACATGTAAGCTTTTAGTTACCTTCTCCATGTGAATGATTTGCTTTTATGTTTTTCGATTATGAGAATCACAACAAAATATGTATCGATTTAATCTGTAGGTTCTGAATCAAAGACGGTGTAATGTCTGCTCGTTCCAATATGTTGGGGAGTGGGGGTGGACGACAATAATGTCCAAAGGATCTACTTATTGATTTCACATGACTGTAAAAGGTCACAGGCAGAAATTAAGCTCTGGATCGAACCGGTGACCCTGGAGCTAAGAACAACAATGCTGCTCACCGTGTCACAATGTCACCTCAGGTGGAAAATAAACCAGCCTTAATCACAATAAAGTACAACAATGTGATTTTTTAAAAACATATCCACCCCACGGGATTGTATATGCACACTACGCATCTCTATGCCAACAGAAACTTTGATGTTACTATGATTCAATGAACTGTCAGCACACCTCAGTTGTAAAATCTACATCTAAAACTGGCCTACATTTTAAATGCTCCAGCTCTCAAAACTGTGCACGGAAACTTGGGTTTATTACTGGCTTCACGACTACTGTGAATTAAATGTAATATTCAATTTTGAAACAGAAGATTTGTATCGGTAGCATTTCAGATGCTCCTGTATGGTCAATCAACACATTTCATAAAACCTACCACCAGACCAATTTTAGGAGCTGACTTGATTATATCCACAAATATTCCTGTTTCATATTATGGCCATGATGCACAAACACTCCAAAAAGGTAAAGCTGGGCATTATTCACATTTAGTCAAAAGTTACAAAAATATATTGCTTGCCACAGGATATAAAAAAGAGGCAGAAATAGATAGAGCAAAAGAATACACTTCTATATAAAAAAGTTCCGTCAGTACCTTCATCCTGGCACCAAGCCTGGCCATCAGCATGGTGTACACATTTTGGGCTTGGCAGTTCCTTGCCTTCAGCTCAAGTTCATGACTGGTCTCAGCTCTGTAAAAATAAGCTGTTCTTTTATTTATTCTAAAAACACAACATGCTTGATCCTACATGGGATATTTGCTGTTTAATTTCTGCTTCATAAAAAAGCATCCTTATTTTAACTAAAGATACACTGATTCATACTGCACCACATGCTTATGTCAATGAGCCTGGTTTTATGTTGCATATTCTACATGATGTATACAGGAATTTAGGTCCCTCAATTTTTTATTAGGGATTGCAAGTAAAACAGGACACAAAATAAAATGAGTCAAGAGGCTCAAAGTGATGAAGGAATAAAGTCTCTCACTGTATTTTGTAAATTGGGAAAAAGTGGAAAGCAAAGAATATTGCACTTTGCAATATGATGATTTCATGATTGTGGCGAATTATGTCATAGAAGCACAGGCACTCAACCACCGTCTCAAACATCTTCTAACTGAAAGCTTCACCGTATGAAGAATTTAAAGAGTTTTTTTTATTTTAAACTGCAGAATGTTTATAATTAAAATAATAAAACAAAATGTTTATTAGCCAGAGATTGCACAGATTATTCACCATATAAGTGCCGGTTAATAAGTGACTATAGAAGAGATAGTTGGATTAGTAAAAACCCATCATCAATTATAGCTGGTGCTATAACATCTCCTGGCCAATCAGATTTGAGAATTCACTAACAGTATGATTTATTTTTTTTTCTTTAACTAGTTTCCAGTTAACAAGGTTTAGTCTTTGCCCAGACTTTATCAATACAGATAAGATTTAGATAAATAAGAAGTTAGATAGATAACTATATCTATATATATAGATAAGATAATAGATAGATAAGAAGTTTACTGTACACAGCATTATTATTTGACATTATAACTGAATTGAAATTGGTATCTGAGCTGAATAAGTAAACATGAGTCTTACACTGTTGGACCGTAAACAAAACTGTGGCTTTTAAAAGTTAGGCTTCTGACCTGCCATTAACAGATTTCTACTCATTACTGCCTGGGCAATAGACTGGTGTCCCGTTCAGTGTGCATTCCTGCCTCGTGCCAAGTATTCCCAGGATAGAGTCTGGATTTGCAGAGCCTCTGACCAGGATAAAGAGCTTACTGAACATAAAGGATTGAATGAATGTTACTGTTTATGACTGAAGATACTGTTTCAGGGAGCAAGACAATTTAGTACAATAAATCCTTATAGATTCTCGTAGGTAAACAGGAACACGCATTCATTGCGCCTTAATTACAAATAAATAAAACAAACAAAAAAAATAAATAAAAGCCTTTTAGATGAGTTCAGGTATCTGCACCATTTCATATTTGTATCATTAATAAAATAATTTAACTTAAGAGGGGGTTATATTGGGCTTTGTCAAAGTCTAAAAGCATGTTTGGCGGTTCCAAATTGCCCCAAGGTGTTTGTGTGTGTGACCCTGTGATGGCCTGGCGAGCTGTTTAGGGTGTACTCCGCCTTTGCGCAGAGTTGACTGAGATAGGCTCCAGCCTCCCTGTGACCCTAGTAAGACTAGGTGGTTCGGTAAATGAATGAAGTCTTCTTGTGGCTCCATGAAAAAATGTGTTGCTCTTTTTGTGCTTTTTTATTCACTCTGACTTTATTATCAACCACAGGCCTTTCACTATGAACATTTTTCCAGTGTCCGGCCAAGACGAAAGTACCTGGGTGTAAAATGCACAAAACTAAAGACTTCCGTTTTCTACTCTGCAACAAACATCATCTTTTTAATATGCAAAAATATTTCCAAAATCTGTCATGCAGGAAAATCAATTGCTGTGATGCATAAACATGAAAACGTGTGTGTGTTTGTGTGTGTGTATTTTAATTCCATCCCCCAATTAATGATGTATCCCTACATCTTTACTCAGAACTATATTAAAACAACCCAAATTAAAATATGTTTTGGGTGCTCAATTGGCTTAAAGATCTGAAGACATCCTCCAGTCTAAAAATATGGCCAAATAAAATAACAGACAAATAATTTTTGCTTTCTTTTCACTTAGTCCCTCCTGTGTGTCTCATGCCTCTGTGTCTGTCTCTCTGACTGTACCCGGAGAAGTACCTGATCCTCTTTAACCAGGATCAGCTGGTGGCTGGTGACCCTGGCAGTAGTAATGTCGAAGTCGGCTAGGCCGTGCCTTTCCTCTCCTCTCCAGCGCGCCTCATTAGGGTGGATTTTACGCCCTAATCTGTGCAATAAGGATGAAGTCAAAGCAGTTATCTGTGCTGGCCGATTCATCTCGCTATAATCTCTTCTGCTACAGCCCTGTTCTCTCGTTCTTTCTTGCTCTCTGTAGCATCACACACAATGCTTGACAAGCCCAAAGACTAATCTCTCCCTCCAAACCCACAAAGCATTGCCACATCAAATGTCAAAAATCAGGGAGGAAATATAATATTAAACTCTGCCAGTCCTTTATAAAGAAGCTTTTTCTGAATCATGACTGTCTTAGCAACCGACTGCTCACTCCTATTCCTCTTCTCAAGCAAGATCAAGTGTGCATATTTTCCCATTAATTTTTCTTTAGAAATAATTGAGGGAGGAACTTAAAAGGAGGAGAACAAGTGTTGGGAGTGGGGAGGGCGTCAGGGTTAGCTTTTAACTTAGCATTTTTATTGACTCCGGGAAAACAAAATAAGAGAGTCTCACTAAGAGCATGCGCTCGGCAATAGCCATTCAGGCCTTTGGAGGCCCATTGTAGCACTTTGAAGGGCCTGAAAGGAAACCCCACTGGTGGAAATCCAGTGGAACATCTCCACAACAGAGCACAACTGTTCCCTTCTGCATGAATGGGAGGCAGATAAAAGACGAGATGGACTTCTAAAGTACAGCCAAAAACAAAGGCAACAAAAGTGCTGATCATGAGGGAATGACACAACTCGCTGCAAAGAAAAAGAGACGTGAGACAATGGCACTCACAGCCAAGTGACACACTGAAGAACTGAAAAATCTACACAAGAAGAGCTACCCCCCCCCCCCACACACACACTCCTTCCACAAATCCCCCCACACCCCACAAAAAGGGGAAAAAAGCAAGATGGTGGTGGATTTCTGTGGAGCCAAACTGTTTTATCAAAAAGGATGGAAGAATGAGTACTAAAATTAAAGAAGAGAAAATGTGACAGACACACACAGAGAGAGAGAGAGAGAGAG
>JAQMYF010000012.1:42465177-42480563 GCA_030014195.1 Neosilurus mollespiculum | reverse complement strand
GGGGGGGGGGGGGGGGGGGGGGGGGGGGGGCGTCAAAGGATGATGTTAAAAGAGAGGCAAAATTTAAATAAGCCCAAATTTTCAAAGCCAGACAGAGGCACTTGAAGAGGCTGAAAGAAAGCAAAGCAGGCTGGGTAAGAGAGAGCGGAAATGTGCTCCTGTCCTGACTGAAGCTGTAAAAGGTGACAGCAGATCACTGGTATCCCCACACACACAAGCAGCGCTACAGTGGCACCACTCAACACCCACTTCTCCCGCCTGTTTTCCTCTTCAGCTTCTCCTTCTCAAGTGCCTCTTTGTGTACTCACACAATTAGCTCCTAAACCCTTGAGTAACATTTCTCCACCTCTTTACTCCTCAATTCAACATGTGCTTGACTCTTAAAGAGACTTTCGCCTTTATCTGGCTCACACACACACACACATCTTGAAAACCGAATGGAGCTGAAATTGTAATTATTAATAGTGGGTCATTGATTATTATTCTACGAGCTCACATAGTATGGATAACGCTTCCCATTGCCTGGTTTTGAATAAAAATGACCCTCACTCACAGTTTATTGGAGTCAGAGTGTGTCATCCATTCTAATGGGTAGAAGGGCTTCATTTACAGTTAACTCATGCCACCTTGAAGAATGAGAGTCGGCGAGGAGGGGTAGGGGAGCAGGAAAAGGGGAGAGATTTGTTTGACATGTTTTTATAAAACCTCTCCAAATGACGTCCCCCTCCACCCTCAAGTGCCGACATTTGCATGGCCCAGAATGCATTCTCACAGACTAACAGTGATATGCATACAGAAAGTATTCAGCGTTATTTTAATTTCCAGCCAAAGGGGTCCATGCTGAATTTGTTTCAAATTCAGGAAATGCTTACAGAGAGGGGAGGGGGGGGCAAAACTAATGAGCGCAAATAAAAGAAGCCATTTACAAAAGCGAAAAATGAATCACGCCTTTCTACCTTTCCATGGATCTGCACGGCGGTGAATGTCACCATAGCGAAGGATAATTATCAGATACATGCTCATCCATGTGATAATTAAACCAACATGTAATTCCTCGTTTACAGTGCATTACCCCAGGAGCCCAGTGCCTGCAATGTGACATGAATGAAATGAATGTAAATCCAATTATCTTCCCCTAATAATCTAATGATGGATACTAAACATTCACAATTACAATCAGCCCCTGAAACACAAACTCCCTGACGCTTTGCTCTCAAGTGTGTGCAGCAAATCTTCAGCATCTTAAATGTGATGCAGTAATATAAAATTACATTCCTAAGAATAAGTGCTTGTGATTTGCAGTCTACAGCAGAAGGAGACTAACATGCTGTTTAGTTAAACGCTAGACTGCACCCAGAGCCGTGAGTGGAGGTCATTTTTAACCCTTTCTTTCTGCCGTCCTTCACTTTAGCTGATAAATGGATCAACGCTGTAATTGATTAGCGAGAAGTTGAGAATTAAACCAGAGTTCAACGGTAATAATGGCCTCTTGACAATAGCAGCCGGCGTAAAATGTAAAACGATAGCCCGCAGCCAGATCGCCATCAAAGACGAGCGGCTCGGTGAAGGAGGCCGAGCCGCTCTCTGGAGCCGCGCACTTCTTTGGGGCCTTTCCTCTTGATAATGCTGTCAGTTAGACTGACAGGAGCCATTATGGACGTAGCCTGTCAACTCACCTTCATAAAACAAGCTGTAAGACAGCAAATAACAGGCTTATGACTTCATTAGTGCAGCTTCCCTGAATCGCAGCCTGGGCGTCAGGCTTGTTCTGGGTGCGTGTGTAAGAAAGATAGTGTGTAGCTTTTCCATTGACTCAGTTCAACCTTAGCTAGGAACAGCAAGATCGCAGCTTGTTCAGGGATTAGGAAAAAAAAAAAGAAAAAAAAAAAAAAGAGGCAGACAGACCTCGCCATTTTCAGCGATCATTATTCTACACATTATTAAGTAGACCGTGTTGCCTTGTCTATAGTTACAAGCCAATGTGATCAGGGGCTCCTGATGTTAGGAAAAAATGTACTCACAGTGGGCAGCAGGAGAAACGGAGAGTAGAAGAACAAACAATGAGAGAGAGAGAGAGAAAGGGGTGATAGAAAAAAAACCCTAAACAGAGGCCATTAATAAAAGTACTGCTCCAATGGAATTAGTTAAGAGTTACCACCACAGAACTGCACAATGTGCGGGGTGGCCAGGGGACAGATGGAGACTGCATCTGGGAGAGGAAACCTTTTGCCACAGCACCGCGCTTGATGAGCCACAGCTTTTATTTATTTCATGCAAATAGATCCCGGCTTTAAACAAACCTGACAGCAGGGTTGCGAGGTGTCCGGTGTTTGGAAGGGCTGAGCATTTTTGCCTCGCTATTAGAAGACTTTGGATTGCCCTGCAGTGCACAGCCATACTGCTGTTTGCATAGTAAGGGGATATTGCAGCTGAAGCAGGCAGATTAACTCTGGTGTATACGCTGCTCGTTCTTCGTTACAACTTGGAGAACTGTCATCTTCTTGAGCCAACGTCTTGTCACTTCAAATTCACCCTCTCGTTTGGGTTTATACGCACGTTCTATTATCCATGCTGTAATCTAACCACCCATTTAAAGCATGGGAAGCAGGACGTTAAAGGAGAACATAATTGGTTGGGATGGTCCAGTTGAAGACAATGTGCTTACTGATTGCCTCTGCCTGAAACAAACATGCAGGACAATCATTTAGCAGCCGGCCTGATTTGAGATGGGATGTTCATGTTGCTTTAGCAGGGGTGGGAAGGGAAGGAGGGGCAAAGTGACACAGGCAGGTCCATGATCTGGTCTATAGAGATGACTGATTAAGAGGGCTGACTGATTAGCGTTTGTTTTAGACAGCAGTGCTAGATTGACGGGCAACCGCTGAGAGCTTTACTGCCCTCAAACCAGCACCCAGCACCGATACACACCACCAAAGGAATGCATAGGGTATAGCTTAGGGGCAAAAAGACAGAAGAAAATGTACTAAAATATGTGAGGTCAGCCAGTTTCAGGAAGAGGTTGCATTGGAGAAGCTTTTCACACTGCAAGCCAAGCTCAGTTTTTTTGGCTGAACTCCAGAGAGATTTAAACAACACTCCTCCTGTCTATCGTTCTCGATTTTCTAAACACACAGCCCATGTTCTGCAGCATTTCTCCTGCACAGGCGTAGCAAACTGGGAACTAGATCCAGTAAGCAGTTTAAACCAATACATGACATGAAAAAAAATGTAAAAAAAAAAACAAAAAACAGGCATCACGTCTAAACGGCTATCCACTGTATGCTTTATTAACGCTGGCAATTAATCAGCCGATTTGGTCTTTAAAAGCTTTATATATGGATGCTTTAGGGTTTTATATATTCCTTTTCAACAAGAAAGAGACACGGAAGAAACTAACTGAAGGAAGATTGTAACATTAAGATATCAGAGTGTTTTTTTTTTTTTTTTTTTGGTCAGAGGTACACTGTCAGAAGAAAGAAAGATAGATCGTTTTGCTGCACCAGAGGTGGTGGAGGCCCAGCAGAAAGAAAATATGTTTCAAGCAGACAGGAGAGCAAAATGAAACAGGGTGTAGTAACAGAACAGAAGGAACACACTCACGCACACACACACACACAGCCATTTTTGGACCAACTTTGCACCCACTGAAGACAGATGGGTCGGGTGGAAACATGGGTAGGATATCCAAACAGGCCATTGCATTTGCTCAGAAAGACAACATGCTCGTTTGATTTCCGCTCCAAACAGCATGTTTATGTGACGGAGCACTCCAATTTTTGGACACTGTTCCCTCTCTAATCCTAGACATGCCTCAAAAGCTGTCGTCCAATGGCCTGGTTAGCACGACATGCCCTCTAGTGGTATAATGAAGGCATTGCATGTGTTTTTACACAAAAGGTACTGATCACCTTCTGGCATGAATAAATAAGTGGGGGGGAGGGGGGGGGGGGGGTGTTGTGACTGTACATAGTTGGGGAGAGTGTGTGTCAAGTGGACACTCACTCTCCCCAGACAGATAAATTCATACATATTGAATAGAACTAAATGGAGAGGGTGGTTAAGACAGAAACATTTATCCGAGCTAGAGAGGGTGACCTCAATAAAGTCTCAAGTAGGCATCAAACGTCTGATTGTCTGACCCCTAAATTACGGGCTTCTCTTTCATAGGTGCACAGGGACCAGTCATGATTTCCTAACACACGGTAGCCCAGAAAAAAACAACACCACGTGTTTAGTCTCTGGCATTCTCAAACAAACTGCCAATGACCCAAGGACAGGTCTGGCCATTTACAGCACCAGGTGGGTCTCAGCTTTTCTCATATATAAGCATTTCCACCAGTCATGTATTAGTAGTGAGTGGCACGGTGGCGTAGCCGTTAGCATGCCAACCTCACAGCAAGAAGCCCCTGGACTTGTGTCTCAGGCTCGGCGAGGGCATTTCTGCATGAAGTATGAACATTCTCCCTGTGTTTGCATTGGTTTCTGCTGGGGGCTCCGGTTTCCTCCCACAATGCAAAGATATGCACATTAGGCTTATTGGCTGTTCCAAATTTCCCCTAGTTGTGAGTATGAATGGTTGTGTCCTTGCTGGTCCTGCGATAAACTGGTGAGCTGTTCAGGGTATAGCCCGCTGTTGCCCAGAGTCGGCAACCCTAGTAGGATAAAGTGGGTCAGAAAATAAAATGAATGGATGTAGTAGTGGTGTCGAGATCAAATCCAGTGGCGGTTCTTTGTCAGACCAGCTACAGAGATGTTTTTATTTTTTTATGTGATAGGCACCACAAAATAATTTGACATTAAAAAAATGATTGAAATGAAAGGAGTCTCAATCTTTTCCCTAGTATCTCAAAGCTTGAATGACCTTTATATAGTATTTTATTCCCGTCAGAGTGAGTGAGAGAGAGAGAGAGACACCCTGCAGAGGTAGTAGTAGCTGTAGAGCAGTCACCACTACCCCACCTCCTCCAGCTTGGCCCAAATCCTTTAATTAATACTGGCTTAGGGCCGATTGCTCCTGACACTACAGGGAGTTTCCTGAGGCCCAACCTACCCTGCCCCACAACACGGGCACTAAATCTACCTACCTACCTACACATACGCACACACATGCACACACTTGTGTGAGGGCAGTAATTAAAAGCCAACCTTCTTTTGCTATGCTCTCTGACAGGGTTTGGTCTTACATGTTAAAATGAACATTTGGAGCAAAACACAAAAAGGACCAGCAGCATTCGCAACAGCTAGAGACATGATCTACTTACAGAAGTCCATTTCACACACATTACCTACAATATCCTCGATGAAGCAAAAAAAAAAAAAATTATAAAATAAAAGCAGGCAAGTTTGTCTGAGCCACCTGCGGATTTGGATCGCGGGAATTAAGGCTCACAATTTGAATGTTTTCTCTCAGTTACTGAGGTAGCAGACCTTAATAACTAACATCCATCACCAGTGTATTTGACCCAGGGCAATGTTG
This sequence comes from Neosilurus mollespiculum, assembly GCA_030014195.1. NCBI lineage: Eukaryota > Metazoa > Chordata > Actinopteri > Siluriformes > Plotosidae > Neosilurus > Neosilurus mollespiculum. The sequence goes on along the minus strand of JAQMYF010000012.1, from coordinate 42,475,087 downwards.
CGAGCTGTGGTGAGGTAAGTACAGGATGAGGCACAGCAGCGCAGGACGCGCCACATAGAGTGAACACATGTGTTAGACACCCAGTGCAGTGCAGTGTGCAGGCTAATCATTGCAACATGCAGCCACTGCATTCGATAGCAAGCATTCGTCCATCAGACGGTTGGCAGGACTGTATCTTTATCCCATGGTGTTCTCAAAGCTATCAAAGGCTGTGCTACTGCTAAACATGGGTACAAAAACAAAGAATCTAGAGTTAATTAACAGCCAGCCTCTAAGGCAATTTGAAATTTAAATCCAAAATCAATCCAGGAAAAGATAACTAGACAAGTGAAAGAGAGAGGGAGAACATGAGGCCGGCTTGTTTGTTTGTTTGCTTGCCTCTGGCTAATAAATTGAGTGAAGTGCCAAGAGGATCCAAACTGCAGGATTAACACCTAGAGACAGTGAACTGAAAACTTCACAGTATCTGTAGACACGGAACAGAAATCTAGGGGCCCTAGGTCAGCGCTTAAACAAGCTCATCCTCAGGAGAAATTGCCATATGTAAACATTTCTTTAAAACTTAGTGTCAATAGATTAACTAAAGCTAACGCTACGGGCTATTACAGCTGAGTCAAGGTTTCACAGATGACTGGAGAACCGTACAGCACACACACACGCACACACACACACACACACACAACTCACAGAGATGTAACAATTCTTTCAGCTGATCTGGAAAACCTGATGGTAAACCATTTATTTATTTGGAGTTAATGTATGATTTAAACTAAATGAGTGATTTTCTCTGCAGAAACTATACCCATACTTTTCCCCTTGTCCTGCAGCCTGCTTCCACTAAGCCGTCTCCCCGCTGAAGTGACAGCTTTATAAGCTATACCACATTATACACTCGTGCGCTGTGGCCATCAGATTATAAGTACTATAAATATTTTATTTTGGATTTTATTCTAACAAGTGCAGTATGTCTGTGGCTTAAATTATACTAGTATTCATAGTACTACACAGGATGGACAACAATTCTGAAGTCCAAGAAACTCAACAAAATGCCCCAAAAAATGTGAAGAAAGCTTTGCAAAATGGCATTTGAATTGTGAAAAGGTAAAAAGGTTATTATATTATCTAAAACTCAATGATTTTCTAAAAGAGATCAGCGTCAACAAACTGGTACAAGTGCTAAAGAACAGTACATTTCATTTCAAACCTAAATGTTTCAACTGGCTGTTTATTTTAGAGTGGTTTGCACAGCAAGACAAATTTCAAACAGAAATGCAAGAGATGGAAAGACTTAAACACATGTCTAAGGTAGCGTTATCTTTCTGTAAGAAGTTTACTGCAGTTTACTACAGCAAAGCAAGCCTATTATCCATCATTTTGCAGAGTATTTCAGGCTTGACAAAAAAAAAAAAAAAAAAAAAAAAAAATTGAATAAATTTCTGTGAAAAAAAAAAAAAAAAAAAAAAAAAAAAAAAAAAACCACCCACCCTGAAGCAAAGGCTGGATGGGAGAATATCTCTAACAGAATATTGCTCCTTCACAAATTACACATTTAACTTTAACAAGTTTGCAAGTGAAATTTGACCACCTTTAGACTATTTATCTTTATGTTGTGAATCTTATTTAAATAAATATTTATTTAGATCTCTATATTAAAAGGTGTCCCAGCCTGGGTTTGTTTTTCACTGCCTTTCCTTTCACTCACCCGCTTTCACTTGTATCACCTGTCTTGATAGTAGAAGTATCTGTTTAACCAGTTCATGTTCTATCAAGCTTCTGATTTTGCTGTTTGCTCCATGAACATTTATTTACCTGCAAGTCTGTCTGTCTACCTGAGTTAGACTGGGTGTTTTAATTCTACACAAATCTGAGTAGTCATGTTTGAGCCTTAATTTTTTGAATTTCAGTTTCATTATTAATAATAACCTGTTTTTTTTTTGTTTGTTTGTTTGCTGCTCTTCATCATGCAAGTTGGCAGCACATAATAGCCAATCAGTATCGGTTCATCAATCAGCATTATTGTTTCTTGGGATCTTCACAGCAGGCGCATATATATATATATATATATATATATATATATATATATATATATATATAAAATCTATGATCCTTTGAACCGACAGACCCACAACACCAGAAACATCTGCTTTACCAAAGACTCAACCAAGCCATTTCTCTGGGTAAGGATTATTCTTCCATTTATTCTGACACAATCTAACTGAGCATATTATCCTATCCACACTGTTGCTGCTGTCCAACAGACCAAAGCAGAAGAAACTTGCTGAGGCCTTAAAATTGAGGAGGGGGAATATGGTCCATAATTTTCTAATAATCTTTGAGAAACACATAGTCCACCCACAATGTCATGACCAGTTACAACAATTGAGTGACTGAATCTGATGCCCATTCAATGAATCTGATGCCCATTGGGGTCATGGAAAAAATATGTATTGTTTACCTTACTAGAATACCAGAAGGTAAATAAAATTTCAACTCTAATGTTTTTGTCCAATTCCTGCAAGACACCATTACAGCATGGTGGTAAATAAACGGTTGTCATTGGGAACTGAGTATAATGTTAAGACATGCTTGTAATGGAATATCATGTTACCTTACTGGCTCATGACAACTTTCAGTGTGTCACTGCTGAAGAATCACTATGTTGTCATAATTTAGATGGTCATCACTTTATTGTGGGGTGAGATAAGATCCAAAAAAGATGGGATTAAAGCTTGCCAGTTGAGTTCAATAGATTTTCAGCTAAGAACTTTTAGAATTTTAAGTGGTTAAGCTAAACAGGTGAAGGAGGACAAGTGGAAAGTTCAGAGGTGGAGGAACCAAGTGACTACAAAGCGTTACATAGTGTAGCTGGGCAAGTACCACCCTACACTGCCCTTCCTTCCCCATTCCAGTCATTCAACACATGTATCGCCACCTAGTCTGTGAAAACATGGAAAATCCAAACCAACAACACACAGAGCAACCAGAAATTGCAGTGCCATTGTCATATACCAGTAAAGAAACTGGTGTGATGTTTAAACAGGAGCATGTAACGCAGTACTTTTGCTTTAGTTAACTGAGTGGGAGTGGGTGTCCTTTTAGCTCAAAAGCCTTTCAGAGCAAAGCCTCTTTTGTGCAGAAAGAGACCGAAATCACCACTTGCGAACCACCGGAAATCATTAGGCCATGTCCAGTTCGATATTTCAAAGGTCTTCCTGTGCAGATAGGACGCTGCGCACTAATGATGGAAACTTCTTTTGGAGGTCCTCAGGTCAGACAGATGGCACGAGGTTGCTGTAGCTAGAATAAATTTACAACCCCTAACCTATCCCTGGTGTCTGTTGATAACTTTTATCTGTGCTCTCACTGAGCTTTTAACTGTTTTACAAAACACACTGCTACAAATCACAGCTTAAGTTTACACTTCTTTTGCAGACTGTGTCTCATCAGTGACATGAGCAGCCTTTTTCCACTGAGGGACTCTAATGAAGACTGACTGCTCCTGCTTAGCCCAACTTAGAAGAGTAGCAAAGAAATGGTTTCAATTTTACACGGGTGTGAGGCTCTCCAAATCCCAGGCTTCAAGGCTTCCTTCCTCTGATCAGGAGGAATGCCATGTCAGACTTTATGCACTGCTATAAGACTACAATAAAGAGAGGAAGAAAAGAGGGGAGAGGGTAGGAGGAAAGTCTACTTTGATAAGCTTTTATTTTTGTGTGGCCTCACATTCTCCTAAGCAGATCCAAAGCAGACATTTAAGTCTAAAGATCAAAAAAATGAAGAAAGTGAAAATACTAAAAAGAGTTAGAGAGAGACTACATTACTTACATAATACATGCACTCCTACTCTGAAACTGGTTAAATACAAGAGTCATCAGGAGATGAAATATTGCCCCAGCTTTAACATGTCAGAAAATATGAATTGCAGAAATCCCAAAATATCACACAACTACACTGCCTAGTAAAAGTAAATGCCACGTTTGATGACGAAATCTCAAACAGTGTCAAAGTTCTGGCCCGGAATTGAAATAATTACAGACAGACGGATGGACAGACAAATATTCTGATGATGATGCCTCCCCATTATATGCCGGGGGGCCATCATGTCCAGTTTAAGAATGGAGTAGAATGCAATGCCAAAAGGATGCCTTGCTGGAATCTTGGTATGAAGCATCTTCCACCCAAGGTATCTACAATGGATGTGATTCACTGTGTCCATACAGATGTTGTAAGCAAAATGGGAAACATGGAATTGCCCTCTTTTTCAGGAGCTATGCACAAGGGGGAAAAATAAATAAATAAATCAATAATAATACAAAAAAAAACATATGCTATGACCTCTGCAGTTACAAGATATCAAACTGAAGAGTTCACTTGTTCCCTCATTGTACATTTGGACCTCCTCCAGGTTTTCCAGTTTAGGTTTTCCTAAACGCATGCCCATAGGTGGACTGGCTACACTAAGTTTGTTCCAAGGAAATTTATAAACAAGTGACTTATAACATATAATCATGTGCGTGACATACTGCAATGAAGCATGCAGTCTCAGAACAGGTTCCAGATCCATGACCCTGACTAGATGAGTCTCCAATCCGATCCTTTTATTCACAAAAACACCACTAACAGAATATCTTTGGGAAGAATCGTGTTGCTCCCTTCCAGAGACTTGTAGAATATGGCCAGCATCTTATGGTTGCCCAATATTTTAACAACGTCACATTATGATGGTATTTCCTTTAATTTGTCATCCATCATATATCAGGGCTATTCAACTAATTTGGAATGGGGGCCGGGTGATGAAAACAGTCCCAAATGGGGGCCAAAGAAATTAGGCCTGAAAAATGAGTAATCACATTAAAATCTACAGATAAAGTTAAGTACTACAACAACAACATCGAAGTGCATATATTTTGTATTTTGTAAATGCATAATAACATTAGTACATTGTATTATATCATGACATATAGGCCCAAAGCATTTCTACATTCAAATGGCAGAATACACCACACTGAGTAATCTAGGTGAGCAGAATCACAGACATTTAGAATTTATAACCAACACACAATATCCACTCCCCACAACTGTACGAACAAAACAACAGCAGTGTGGTATGGTACTAAATACAACTATAACAATTAGGGGTGCCGGAAAAAAAAAATCGACTCACGTCTGAATCGCGATTCTTATTTAGTAGCATTCTGAATCGATCCAAATTTTCAAGAATCGATTTTTAAGAACACGTTTTTTCGAACATTTCCCACCTTACTCACAGCACGTACCGTTTGTCCAGACATGGCCACCATCGTGAATTGTTCCAGTGAGTGGCAGCTCCAGAAGTAGCTTTTAGCCTAACTTTGACATGCATGAGGAAAAAGAAATACACCCTTTGTTTGTAATGGTTATGAATTAAAAATCGGTTTGAATCAAGAATCACGAATCGTGAACCCAAAAATCAGAATCGAATTGAATCACGAGTTGTTGTTAGATTCACATCCCTAATAACAATATATGAGTCAAGTGAAGCATAGTAATATTATTAGTATTAATAATAGTGAATAATAATAACAAGAAAAAGGAAAAGAATTAGAGAATTAAGTGAATATTGAGAATAAAAAGCAAAGCTTTGAATTATAATAATACTTAGAAAAAGAGGAGAAAGGAAAGAAAATGAAGTGAATAATAAGACAGAAATATTTAGTTTAAAATATTATAAGAAAAAGATAAAGTGAATATCAACACACGCGCAAAATACTTTAACTGCAATATTTAACCTTTTCATAAATCAATTCTAATTACTAATTTGATGAACAGAACTGTTTCTTAACTGATTTAGTCACCAACATTTCACATCTAATGAGAAATGACATGTTTTGATTTAGTAAGAGAAGTGAAGTCAGGTGTATACGCTGTCAGAGCAACACGCATACAGTGGTGCGCATGGGCGGAGTGAGATGCGCGATTATGAGTTTTAATGGTAACGAATAGAAATTCAGAAGGCATTTTACGAAACCCCACACTAACGCTGACACGACTTTCTTACTGGGTTCTGATGCTCTACACCATCTTCTGGTGTTAGAAGAGTGGGGTTTCTTAAAATTCCTTCGGAATTTCTATTCTTTACATACCGATATATGCACTCTCGCTGCTCAGCAGACCCACAAGCTTCGAGCATACAGATAAAAACATTACTCAGTCTATTCACTGATAATCCACCTATTCTCCAAATCATCTTCTCTTTTTTTGTATTATAAAAGAGACATTTCGTCCAAGTTAACAGACTACTGCGCTAACAATAAGAAAAGTACTGTCGGGAAGAGCGCACGGAGGGCAGATACCGCAAACGGTGATTGGTTCGTGATAGCAGCTTGTGCCACAGTGAGGCAGGGCTAATCTGGCAAGAAACAGTTGTGACACAGAATCATTCAAAAATATATTGACTTCAGTTTTTTTTTAAATTACTTAATTAATTAATATACGTTTTTTTACTTTTAAAGAAATAGAGTTGCCAACTTAAAGTACCAGTGCAAAGTGTCTAGCTGGCTGGACCTGGCCCGTGGGCCACCAATTGAATAGCCCTGATCTATATAATGCAACATTTTTAAGTAATGAGTATACAGAAAAGGCAGAAATGTAAGACCAACAAGACCAAGACCAAAAAGTGAGACAGCAAACTAAAAGTCAAGCTCAGCACAGCCTGTATCATGTAAGCAGTGGTTAAACCTCTAGGACAAGAACTCCCTTCCTCAACTATGGCTGTATCCTGTATTTTCCAATTATCACCTTTTAAATGCCAGCTGGGTGCATTCCAAACCATCGGGGGGCAATTCCATTTGCACTGCTCTGAGACAAAGTCATGCTCAAGTACTTTCATGGTAAAGTTCCTTACAAGTAGAGAGACCCCATCACTATTTTCATGATGCAGGGGAACTGGTCAGCTCTGCTTCCTGAATCTACACCTGTATTATTAACGCCACTGACTGCCCTACGGCAAAATTGAATGCTACAGCAGGGACATATAAAATTAAGTGATCAAAAACTTTTTCAAGTCTTATGGTAATAAATTGTATATAGTACTTAAACTGGCATTATCCATTATTTAAATTAATCACACCTGATTTAGAGTCGAATTTAGTGTACTCATTCCTATCCTGGACGATCCAAAGTCTGTCACTTTTTTGTCTCTTTTTTTTTTTGATGAACGTTTTGAAAAGCAGCATTATAAGTCAGGCTCCATTTGTGGTGCAGGCTTTGAAAATGAGGCCCAGGCAGCTCAGGGTCTTTTTCTCTGGTTTGTCTGCTATCTAGTGAAACTCAGCGTTTGATTCCTCTTCCCTCCCATGCTGCCTCTGTACTGCATATAGGAGCATTTAGCTGTGAATTCATTTTCATGTTTAGAAATACCCTGCTGTGTCACGATTCGGCTGCTGCATAATAAAAAAAATCGGCAACACTACATATGGTCTGATTGGCCTTGTGGGTATTTTCACAGTGCTGTGACAACGGCAGGGTGTACACTTCCAAAAGCGGGGGTAAAAAAGACAGGAGGGTGGGACATGAAGGAAAGAAAAAGGGAAAAAAAGTCAATGGGGACAAAGACAGCAACACGTCAAGTCTAGGGCAACATAATGCTGCATCAAACAGTGGCACGAGACAGTGATTAAAAAAAAAAAAATACCAACAACAGCCATGATGGCAACCTTTTCCTCAAGAGAGAGAAATATCTAAATAATGAGACTCTGATACAAATGAAAGGGGGGATACTGGTAAAAGGAGAATCAAAAATAGCCCCCCAGAGTCATGCCTCCTGATCTAGTCAGAGAGTGTCTGGTGGTGGGTGTTGAAGGGCCTCAGGGACATGCACCTACCTCCACACCAGCAGCTTCTTAATGTGCTGTGTCTAATACGCCTATTTAGGGTTTGGGGTGCAAGAGCACACAGACACTTTTTATTTGGGGGTGGGCTTGAAGCAGAAAGCGTGGCTATCACCTATCTCAACAGCTGGGGCCTAGAAGGGTAAACAAAAGACGCCAGGAAGTAGCGCATGGCTGCAGCTGGGTCTAAAAGGCATAGCAACATGTATGTCAGTGGGCAGCCTACTACAGCTAGACTACCAGAGGAGTACCATTTTACTCAGCAAAACATCGGGGGGGAAATAAATAAATGATAAAATAAGTGAAATTAGCCTTGGGCCTCCAAAAACAGCAGATGGGTGAAATGATAACTTTTTTGCAAGCAGCATAGCATAGCAAAGCAAAGTAAAGCAAGAGAGAAAAAAAATCATCACAATGGAAAAATTATGGTGTCTTTTATTATTTTTCTTCTAGTTGCCTTAATTTTTAATCTAGTGATGGGGTCCATTGTCAAACGACCAGATCAAAGCTGTGCCAAATGGACAGACAGGGGTCTAGGGGTTTGTAGTGAAAGAGACAGAATAAGCACTCCAAAGGATTTGGTCCCATTCCTGAGCATCCACTTTCAAATGACCTGGCTTATGACGCACTCAACTTCATAATTACAGTCCTTTATGCTGACTGCATTAAAAATAGGCACTCCCTGAACCTGTTTGCTGGACTACTGTGGAAGGTTAAACCTTTTAGAGGCCTTTTTGGCAAAACAAGCCATTCCTTTCTTGCCCATTCAAATCGCATAAGTACTGAAAACAGCCTCTGGCAATTTCACAAGGCAACACTCTTCAATTCAGCTGTGCTCAACAATAAGGGGGAGTGTCATAAACTCTTGCAGTTGAATTGCAAGATATGAACAAAATAAAACATTCCCTCAAAATATGACTATTTTAGCTGACACACTGGATTTTGACAGCCCACTGATGACCTGATGAAATGAATGAATGAATAAAATAAGACAGGTAAAGATCATTCACTTTGCACTCCACTGAAAGCAGGAATCAGGAAAAAAAGGTGTCAATAATGTATCTGTTTGTTGGCCCATAAGCTATTTGCTGATAGTTCTCAAGTAATTTCTTAATAGGCAATATGATCTAAATACCACTTCTCCAAGAGAATTTACACAAAGAACACATTTCAAAAAATCTAAACAAGGCAGTGTTTATATGTACTTACCCTCGAATAGAATCTCTTGGGTTTGAAGATCTTGAAGCACTTATAGAAGCATCCAACTTGATCTCTTTTATCTTCCCTCATTTTTGCAAGTTTTCCCCCATCAGCAGCTCATGATGAAGCCACTCGGTGTTCTAAACCCTTCAGCGTCATTTTCACTCCTGCTGCCCGATGGCTATTTGTATTCTCAGGAATTTGGCTATGGATAGTGTCTGGTACTGCTGGGATGTTTCTGGCGGCCGTGCTAAGCTATGCTGCAATTCTAGCTGCATTTCAAAATAAGTCTTCAGGCTACAGTAGATGTGGCTTGACTGACTAATTCCTGTCATTGCAGAAGGTACGACACCTTTCCTCTTCACAAATTTGCTGCAAATAATTAAAATCATCATTGCTTATGCAATTGACATGTTTGTAAAATAAATAAATAAGCAAAGAAATAAATAATAGCACTGGCCTTTGTTTCAATATATACCGGAACAATTCTTAGGAACAACAGTTAATGATATAATCCTATGTATCCTATCTGCATGAATGGATATGTTATGAAAGCTATCGTACTGTATGTATGTCAATACAGGCTATCTTGGGTTCCTACAGAATGGCATATACTTCGTATCGTATGTTTGTATCAAGTCTCCTCTACACTCAAGCAAGATAACACACCGTAAAGGGCTTAAAATTAAATATTATATATATATATATATATATATATATATATAGTGTGTCATAGATTTTTTTTAGAGACTTTAATTAGAAGACATACAATAGTGTGCAGTGAAGATTATACACCACCACTTTTGTCTAAAAGGGCTCCTAATAAAAAGAAGTAAAAAATT
>JAQMYF010000012.1:42450629-42462767 GCA_030014195.1 Neosilurus mollespiculum | reverse complement strand
CACCACTTTTGTCTAAAAGGGCTCCTAATAAAAAGAAGTAAAAAATTACTTCTGTATAATTTTTTGGTGAAAATGTACTGAACAATGCTAATGTAGGCAATGAGAACCAAAAAAAAAAGAATAAAATAGTATATTGAGGTAAAACTATGGCTAATAAACAAAAACACTGAAAATACCAATTTTTCAGAAAAACTGAAAGGTGTCATAAATATTTTTTTTGACTTTTGCATAGCATGAATTAACTTCAAACAATATGGAATGGTTTAGCGAGTGAAGAAATTAAAAAATACAATGATGACTATACACTTAACAGAACCAAGTATTCAAGTATTTATTTCATGTAATATTGGATCATTTTAATGAGAATAAGTAAACAAACAACAATATACAGTAATAACAAAAAGAAGAGTCTTTTTTGAGGAAAAAAAGTCAATATTTATTGTGGCCACCATATACTTTGATTACAGCATTTGACCTTTCAGGCATAGTGTTCACATATTTTTTAATTTCTTCACTCACTAACCCACTCCATATGGTTTGAAGTTCATTCATGCTATATAAAAGTCAAAAAAGGTTTTTTCATTTTTTCCAAAAAATTGGTATTTCCAGTGTTTTTGTTTATTATTCATACTTTTACATCTATATACACACCAGTGTATATCCTTTTTTCCCCCCTAATAACATTTTAAAGTCGGCCCTAGAAGATTTATTTAAAAAAAAAAAAAAAAAAAGGATAAAAAAAGTTAATGAAGTTAAACCAGTTAATGCTGCCACCCTTTTATAGCTTTAATTCCAAGTTTAGTCGAATTCAGGAGCTACACCCATAAAGTCCTTGAATAATTTATTGAGTGGGATTGGGCACAGTTCAGGGGACCTGACTAAACCTAATGAGTTTCTAAATCTAGACTCATCACAGAAGCACTTCTCCAAAAATTAAATATCCACTAGCTTTATCTTTAAGCAATCTCACAAATGTGGTGCTTTTTATGCAAAAAAGATTATGATAAGATAAAGCTTAGCAATGTGGCCAAATGCTATGGTGCTGTTCCTAACTTGTGTCACAGAGCGATCAGCAAGACAATTAAGGTAATGTAAGTGGAAAGTCTCAGCTCTGGGTCAGTACCTGGCTAGAGACGCTGTCACTACATCAGCGCAGCACTCTGAGCACCTTCGCAACACACTAATGATCTTATGACTACATGTAACTCAAATACTGTGACTTAAATGTTAACCCTCTGATACGACCTGACCTCACCACTCTGCTCAGCAGAAACTAGGGCTTGGCAATATAGACAACATTGATACTTTAAAATGGATTCGGATGAGATTTACAAAGCAAGACTGGTCAAGAAAAAAAAAAAAAAACTTTCATGAGAAATTATTAGTGTGCTCTTCTGGGGGCCAGACTTTGAGTCCCTCTGTCACAATACCCCTTTGATTGCTTCTGTAATATGTTTCATTATCCATCTCTACTGGGAACTGCTATCCTATCAGCTGTGTACCATTTGACTGAATCTAAGCAGAAAGTATAACTCAATACACTTCAGAATCCTAGCAGCAGTCACTTCACAAATAAACACCAGTGTCTCACTGGCAGCTATACATGCCCATGTCCATCATGTTTGACAAATGATGTGGTGTGCTTGAGATCATAAGTCCTTCCTTTTCATCTCCATCCGTGCATTCTGCTACCTATTTTTATTCATACAACAAGTGTACAACTTTCTTATAATCCACCTGGTATAACCTATTTTAGTTTAACAATAAATAAGCACTTAAGGCCAGTGCATTTTTTCTATGGTTAAAGCTTGGTAGTGGGGGAAAAGACACCTGCTGCACTTGTGAATGTGGAACAAAAAACTGGCCATTAGTTTTATTTTAAATGTAGAAGTTACTGCACCTTAAAACTGACTTCACACTGAGGGTCTTGTGGTTCCGATGCATGTGAGATTCTCTCAACCAACGCAACTAGAAAACAAAGCTAAATATTTCCCTACTATTAACATAAGGATTAGAGAGGATTTCTGTATTCGCTATGTTTAACTTAATATTACATCTTTTAAAAAAAATTATAATAATAATTCAATTTTATTTCCTGACCCCGACAGGATGCATATAGATGCCATTATTTATACTTGTTTTCTCTGATTACACAAGAGACAAGGAAAGGTAGCAATGAAACAGAGAATGTCTCTATGCCTTTCTTCATGTTTGTAACACTCTAATTTTTTTTTTTTGTTGTTGTTGTTGTTGTTTTTGGCACTGTGTCAGTGTTATTATACTCTGCATAGACAAAACCATTTCATAACCTGACCAAGCGTTTCTCTAGAAATGGTGCACCTTCATCACAAATATTACATTCTTGTGCAGGTGTCTGTACATGTATATAAAGAAAAGAAATAATGTTAGGATATTTCCGTCAGAATTCCTTAATATGCATTCCCCTTTGAAACTTCTGAGAGAGCAAGGCAAAGTCTTTTGTTTTTGCTATACACTGAAGACATCTGGGTTTGAGGTCAAAAGATGAATGAGGTTTACATCTGATTTTTACATCTAGATGTGCTAAACTACTTAAAACAGCACGTTTGGTGGCAGACCTCCCAGTTTCTAAGTGAGCCAAATAATTAAGAAATAGCCTTAATGTGCTTAAATAAATAACAGTTCAGCCTAATTAGACTGGAAGTTCTCAGTTAATTGGCTGACCAAAGGTGCTATAATTCTATAGACTTACCAACGGTAGACACCATCATGATCATATCTTTATCTTCTCCAAACTTTAGCCTCTTCATCACAAACCTTAGTTCCAGAACCTCTGTGGTTCATCTCTATTTCCTTCCTGACTTTCTGATCCTTATTGCTAAAGAGTGATTCGAATCTTATGGTGTGATCTCTACACTCTTACATTCAAAGTCTTCTTCAAAGGGTCTGTCCATTCCAAAATACCTTGCTTTCGTCCCAGAGACAACTTTCTGGTCATCATGTTGGTTTATTCTTAAAAAATTGCAAATGCAGTCTTCACATACAAAACTCAGGAGCTGCCAAGAGTAGCCAATAAGAGCCATCAATGGTGTAAATTACTCAGTCTAAAAGGGGAACACCAGAGTTACAAGAAACACCTGTCGTGTTTATGTTCCCATTTGATCACTTGAGAAAAAGGATTGCTCAAACATAAGGTGCCATGTTCTAAGTTGTTAACGCATCCAGATGTAAAAGTCTGATCCATATTCTCATAAACATACTTTCATGATAATGATAACTATCACAATGTATATTATGTTAAGAAAATAAAGTTGACACAAAAGAACATGCCAGCAATGCCAGCATGCCATCAGTATTCACACCCAATTGCCAACTAGAAGACTGTTATATATTGGACATTGTAGAGAGAACTAAATTAATATATTTAATTCTACAATTTACAGACTCTTCAGTGAAGTATTCATAAGGATAAAAGCAATGCACCTCCCTGTTCTATTCTAGAGGAAAGTTGATTTTCCATTAAAATTTGATATTTACAATATTCAGCTGGCTGACGATATGAATGGTCATATTGCAATACGACAATTTATCGATTTATCGCCCAGCCCAATTTCAGTGGATACTGTACACGGCTCCTGTTTGACGAAATGTACCCAGTTGCTTTCATCAAACCAGCTTTAAAAGGCACTGACTAAAATTTCCCTGCCCACTTCTCAGTATGCAAATTATGGAGAAATATTGAAACAGGGAATTCCCTTTTAAGCCATTAAGGAAAATGAGATTAGGAGACCCGGAATGCAAGAGTAATTAGCCGCTGATTGGCATTGGAGAGAAGAACCTGTTAAGGGAGAGGATGGTTTAACAAAGCTGTGAGCTTTGATGAGAGTCCTGCCCTAAACCGCATCCGATGAGTAAGGTTATACACCCCCCACATTTACAGCTGACCTGCTCTTTTCCTGTAAATAAGTGACGTGTCCTTAATGATGCCCAGACCCAGCCATGGGAAAAGGTTTCCAGCCTCATCAGTCCTTCCTCATAACAAAAGCGCCACATTTCATTGCACCTCCACGAACAAAGGAGTTTGGCTCGGTTTCAATACGGAAATAAATTGAAGAGAAGGGTAGCCTCGGGGACGCTCGCCTCACAAGTGACCCTTAAACCTAGGCTAAACCTTGTGGCGTCAAAACAAAGCTTAGCTCCTCCTTTTACACTCCTGAAAAGTGCAGAAAGATTTGGACAGTTGTTTTTGGTCTGCAGGGAAAAAATGGCTACCATAAAGCAGGGGCTAGGAAACAGGATCAGCACTCAAGCCAAAGCTATAAAATGCTCTCTGGGAACTTGAAAGCCACGCAAGCAAAGTTGAGGACTGCCATCTGGAAACAATAAACAAACAAAAACAAACAGTATGTGTAAAGGGAAAATGAGGAACCTAAAGCCCTCACTGTAACCAACTTGTGGGCTGACTAACATGGAAAGACACGTGCATCATTATGATGAGCAATGTGGATGCACACACACACACACACACACACACACACACACACACACACACACACACACCTGTCTTGAAGGTAAACAATTGTTTTCTGTGTGCACATGACTTTGTGATGTGTGTGTGTGTTTGTGTGTGGTAGGACCACAGCTTGGTTATAATGAGCTGAAGCACTACACGGTGACGTGACCAGGGGCCCATCACACACCCCATTAAGGGGACAAAGCAAACAGCCCTGCTCGCCTGCTTGGCTTCCACTTCAAACGGCTGAATCCAGTCACCGCACACGTGCATGAACACAAAACCCACTCGCCGACAGGACATCAACACTGAGGCATAGTCACCACGAGTTAGCAATCCTGAAGGCATGCTGAAGAACATTAGACACACACCAGCCCTTGTTAATATTCAGAAAATAATGAAAAATCTTCAATATAATTTATCTCTGATGAGCTTAAAAAAAAAAACACTTGGAATTATGCTGTTACAACACAGCTATATTTCATATAGTCAGCATAATAGGAAAAAAAAAAATTAAACAAGACTTCAAAGTCACCAAAAACATAACACAAGTCATAAAACAAGGTAACTGGTTATCAACATGTGTGTGAACTAAGCACACTGGGTTTGGCTCAGGCTCTTACACAGATCAGGTTTTCAGAATTGAAGCAGTTCCAGTGGTCTGAAAAGGGACGGGCTGATTCTCAGTCAGCGGTTGAACAGAAAAAAAAAATCCCATAAAGTGTTTAACTAACTAAAAATAAAATGAACACTACATGGCTGATATATAAATTTATTACTGTGTAAAAATCATAAAATTCTTCAGAAAAAAATAATTTTAGAGTTTATTATAGAAATATTAAATCACTTATTATTAAATTCCCAATATTCCTGTTCAAGGAGCCAGAGTTTCAGCTTCAGTCTCACCCAGTGTTCAGTAGGTACAAAGCTTCACCTCAGCATCAGCATTGCAAATCATTTACAGAGTTTACACGCAGTGCATTAAATGACTAAAACGCTCCAAATCTGTGAGTACATATCAGGTGCCCAATTAGAAATATTTCAAAATGAGGATCCTGAAGCCAGATGCAGAGTTTAAGAAGGTGCCACTGGTGATCGGCAGCCCCTTCCATTGTTCATGGTCGAGTGCAGATTCCTCCCTCCCCTTGAAATGCTCATTTCCAAAACTAATGAGAACCGGTGAAACGTCCTCACCGGGACATCAGTGAGTGGGACCCAACCTCAGGGCTCCACTCTCTCCATTTACATGTGCAGCACCATGGGAAATCTGCTCCCACTATTATTACTCGACTTATTGCTTCTTCTGTTCTTTACATATTTATTTTTTTTTATTATGCAGTCATAAAAGGAAGGATGACATCCGATTGCACGTTGTGATGCAAGTCCTAATTGTACTGTAAGTCCTATTTACTCTGGTATTTTATTTCAACACTGCTATTATTTGGTTTAGGCTAAAACTGCAATAGTATTTTTTTTACTCCCTGGAACACACACACACCATCAATATTTGATTTTAGAGCAAATAAGAATCAGTGGTGATACCAGGCTATTACTTTTTGAGGGGGACTTATAACTAACATAAAAAGTATTAAACTGTAAGCCATTGTAAACATTGTTTATTACATTTATAATAATCTTTCCATGAATATTTAGTGTTTATGAGTGTGCGGTAAAACACATCCAACTAATCTAACATTTCTAAAATGCAATGGACATAAAAGTACTTTAGCCATTAGAGAAAATGGGGTAAACATTTTAAACCCATTTACTTGGTGTAAAAATCTGGATGCTTTTAAGTTCCTTCATTGTAAATAAGCATATCAAGCTGCTGAGCTACTCAGACCAGCAGAACATTGTGCACACTGACCCCAAGAGGACACAGGGTGAATTACTACCATATAAAACTTGGGTAAACTGTTCCCAGAGCTACCAGCGCACTGAATGCAGGAAACAGGTAGTGCTCATAGAGGATTCACTGAGGGTCACTTCAGAGTCTGTTTGATGGCTTTCAATACAGTTCAGGAAGCTTAGTCCAGCATTCGAAACAGACTGCAGCCCAATTAAGCCTAAAATACTAAGATTCATTTCTTTACATACATTTCTCAGAATCAGCTCTTAACGACTTACATTTTGTCATGCTATATGCAGTCAATGAATAAACTTCCCTTTATGCTTATACTGTTTACACTTAGCATTATGTGGATGAACACTGTATGCAAAATTACATTTCGGTCGACTGACTGATGAACTTACCAATTATTATTATTTTTTTTTTTTTGCAAATAAGCATTGTAGTTAACTGTTGTTTTGATTACATATCTTTCAATTTCTGTATTATATACTCAAAGTATCTGAAAAATAGTCTTTGTGTGTTTGACTAAACCTTGACATTGGTGGTACACGTGCACACACACACACACACACACACACACACACACACACACACACACACACACACACAGAAACCTTTAACCATAAGACATCACAAGTTCATCAATTTGCATTCAATTTCCTCCAAGAAACACTGCACTTGTAAAAGGCAGCAATTGATTCACATACTGGTATATTTGTCCTTGTCAATAGCAGTTCAATCATAGAACTGTGCTGTAGAAAATGCCTGATGTACCGTATTCACTGGTATGCGCTAGGTCGATATATCCACATAGGAGAGTGTGGTAACAGACTATTATTAGCTAAAGATGTAGTAACCATCTCTGACAAACTGAGAATATTAACAATTGAATAACAATATTATTATTACTATGAATAATAATAATAATAATAAATTATGGTGATGATGATTATGATAATGATTATTTTTATTATTATTAGTAGTAGTAGTAGTATTAATATTAGTATTATTATGAATAATAGTAACAGTATTAATAATACTGACATATTCAGCTATTTACCACCACTTCATATTCCCCGTTACCTTCTAATCCCTATATTGTTTATTTCATCTGGGTTCAATGCTCAGTGGAAATCAGAGGCCCTGCTTTGGTCAAAGGTCTGTTTCTTGGGGTTTTTTTTCCCCTTCTTGAGCAAGATTCTCCTGTTGCATTGTTCACACATTCCAAGCAGACCATGTTTATACAGATGCAATGCTGAGGCCTATCTGAGGTGCCACTCTCGAGGCCATGATCCTGTGATGATCAAAGTGTTTAATGCAAGAGCAGAGCCACTTGTTTGGATGTTTTTGTCTGTGGGGACCCAAAGCACAAATGCCCATCTGCTGGCCGTATGGATCTTCCTAGCTTCCTCCAGGAGAAGAGTGCTCCGGCCTGCCTCCCCTTCACATTCAGTTTACTCAGCTGGCCCCCAATCCTGTTACCAAGTCTTTGTTTTCCCCCAGAAACATGTGTTAGGTTAATGCTCTGTAACAAATTTTAAAGACCAGCTTAGGAGGGTCAACAACAGGTAATAGACCAATTTATTGATCTGAAAATAAAGTCAGAGAGATTTATTATTATTATTATTATTATTATTATTATTATAATTATTATTATTTTGGAAAGGATAGTCTTGGCCTTGCATTCTACAGCAATAAATCGAAGACAAACATGCAAATCCATTTTTAAATCATATTTAAAGAACTTTGAAACTAATAACTGATTTATTTTGAACTAAAGGCACTGTTCGCTTGGCTTACTTCTACAGCTGCACTTTTCAATTGATATGTATTTAACAATTCGAGTGCACAGATCCATTTCAAGCCATTTTCTGTTATTCTAACTGCACTAACCCTTAATGTAATGTTTGGTTAAAGTGGCCTAAGTTGCTTTCTTTCCTAAATGGATTAGGGCCACACACACACACACCTCTATTGTGGTCACCAGCACCCATCAATGTGGAAATGATTTGTCAACACATGATTATTTGCTCAGGACGCAAATGTTTTTCTATTGGATTCCAGACGCAACAGAGTGAAAGGAACAACACACTTGAAGTATTTAAAATTTCAAGTTTCAAACTTTTTTATACATGCTTCACATATTTTAAGAAATGGAACTACCTTTTATTTTTTTTTTTTGGTTCGTTCATAATAAAGCTTGAAGCCACATACTGAGTATGGCCTGGTTTTGCTCAGAGTTTAACTTATTCAAAATGAAAAAAAAATGTTCATTATTGGCGTTAATAGTGGTTGGCATGAGGTACTTTGAAACACTGTATGGCCTACAAAACTCCTGTTTATGACGCTGTGTCAGTCTGCAGGCAGCATAAAGCAGATTATGGCTTATCCAGATATACCCCTAACAGAAGGGTGCATACGAATCTATTAAATTTCACTTACCCCCTGAATAGTCTGTAAACTGAGGCTATTCGAAAATCCACCTCTGATTTATGCCTAATGCCTTTCCAAAATTGCTTCCTATTTCCCTTTGCACAGTTGCTTTTAATTGAAGAAGTTATAGTAGCACATTACATTTCAAGGTTTTATAACCTGTGCTATTAAGCCTTGGCAGGCCTCAAAAGAGGAAGCTGCCCATTAACTTATAGGGTCTAGGCCTTGGCAAAATAATTGAAAAGCTCTAGACCACTTTCATCACTTGTCGACTTCATAGCGCCAGTCAATGTTTCCTTTCGGATGCTGCGGCATCTTTGACAAGTGGGTGTTGGTGACATAACACAGCATGCTACCATGCCAGTGGCGACTTGTTTTACATAAACCATGCACACTTACATAGCCTGGAAGAGAGTGCAGCCCGATGCACTTAACCTGGTGCGCAACCTCAAGTCTTAATTTACTTTACCTTACATGGTCTGTAGGGAAGCACATAGCCATTAGACACATGGTAAACTGACAAGCTTTAAAATTGAAAAGCTAAAGGTTTGTTAATTAGTTCACTCCCTCAGAAAGAGTAAATAGCTTCATTGTCTTGAAATGAAATGAGGAACTGGTGGTTTTAATTAATAGAGCTAAGCACATCCTCTTGGTAGCGCCTGAGAGAACCTTAGGCACTAAAACTGTCATCGTATGCACCTTGTGCTCACACGCAAGCTGCAAATATGACGATGCCTGGCGCGACAGTCACATCATACACTGTAGATGAGCTGTGCCATCAGAACAGTGCCTCTGGAAATTCATCTGCCTTGAATTTAAGCCACCTGGCACCACGTTTCAATGACCAGTATGGTTATACGAATACATGAGCAATATGGCTTCTTTGTAATTGACATTTAAACTGTTTGAACTTTCTCGTTAAAGTTTCTGAGGATGAATCAGATGCAGATGTTGCCTCCCATCCTTACACAGTGCAGCTCTTGCTAATTGAGGTGGGACATTTGACTGAATTTATTCCATAACACCAAGCCTGCATTTTAGAATTTTTGTGCCTGATTTGCAAATCCCTACTATAAGAATTTGAAATTTTATGCTTACTGGCAGAAAACTGCTCTCTCAAATTATTTGCAGAACATTCCATAGGAAAAATCTGTTGAGGTTTTACACCAGAGATTATCCTAGTTTCTGTAGAGTGATGCAACTAGGACTTCAACTCCTCCTGGATGGGACCCAAGTCTATTACAGGTTACCCTCCCAGTAGTGGGGTGCCCAGGGGTCTTAGCACAATGGGGGACAAACCCATGACCCCTTGATTGTGAGGCAAGAGCCCTAACCACTACACCACCGGCCCGACAGTGCTGGCTGTACCATGGCCCAATACATGAGAGTGGCCCAAATATTTGCACCTACATGGACACAATTACCTGCTTGTATTTCTGTAACATTATAAAAGCATCACACATTTTCTCAGCACGTTGCTGCTTATCAACAGAGATGGCGGCTCTGTGCATTTTTAACCCCAACAGACATAAACTAGCCTTTACTATACAGTAACAGTACTGAGAGCAAATCGCCTGTCACCTCAGTCATTTTCAGTATGTATTTTTTTTCCTGATCTGTGATCTCTGTGTATTTTATTATCTATTCTGTTCATTTGTTTTCTAGCCTCTTAAAAACTTTAGCCAAATGCTACATAGTATTATCATGCATTTGAGTCAGAATGATTGGCAGTAACAAAGCCAAGAGCAATGTTTGTGTAAACATATAGAACCTATGCTTCTTTCCAAGACCAGCCAGAATTCACACAAATCCATCCGCCTCAAACCGCTTCCCACTTTATACATGAAGAATAATATACATGTTCACAGGCACCTAAAGCACCTCATCACTCATTCCATCAGCCATTATTGTGATGCATAGAACGTTATTCACACACTAGTCACCAATGCTCCACAACACAACTCTGGTGCCAAAATACCAGCAAGCAATTCAAAATATACTAGTGCAGCTTCAGTCTGGTCATTTCTTATGGGTTCCTTACGGCAATATCGAGAGCCCTCTGTGCAAATAGGTTTAATGAAATCAGAACGTCTACTCATTGGGCCCATAACAACATGGTTGCACAATGTATAATGTATAATCTTTTGAAGACAGAGTTTGAAGTACTAAGATCAGCATAGGCTGGAATTTGGCACAAAGCTATAGTACCGTTTGTGAGTGTTTTAATAAATCACAGTATTCTCATGTTCCAAAAAATAAGCAAAAATCAAGCCAATGTTTCAGTGCTCCATTAGGTGATCTTACATTTAAAACCTGTATTGTATTTCACTGCTCTAAAATTAATGCTAAGGCTAGATTAAAAAAAGATCCCCGGTTTCTCATCAGCGCCCGCACCCCAAAATTGGTGCTGTATGTATTATTTATTTATGTATTTATTTTCAGAAAAAAAAACAAAAAACAAACAAAAAAAAACACTCAAAACCTCAGAAAATTCCTCAGACAACGTAAAAACAACACAGAACACGATTCCATGATTAGATACTGTGATTGTGATTCTGCTGTGATTTAGATCTGTTCAAAATAGTCTGAGTTTAATACATGGTAAATGTACATATACATGTAAAGACTGGTCATCTAGGGTGTATTGTATAGCTTCCGTCACATTACCTACATTAAGCTTTAAAATCTTTTGGTCTTCGACAGTCACCTCCTTTCTCAATTCTAAATAGATAGATAGATAGATAGATAGATAGATAGATAGATAGATAGATAGATAGATAGATAGATAGATAGATAGATAAACAAATAAATAAATAAATAGATAGATAGATAGATGGATAGATAAAGAAAGAAAGAAAGACCTGCATGCTGCAATTAGGTTTTCAAAAGGTTTTGAGAAACTGGGAATTTTTTTATATGGCCTAATCTACAAGAAAATAACAGCCAGCAGATAAATCCAGTAGTTTTAAAGTATTATTTTTGAGAGAACAGACTTGTCTGAGCAAAGGAAAAGAACAAACTTGATATCGCTGTTTTGTCCACCTTTAACTTATATATTGTATGAACATGTTAAGAAACACCTGAAGACCCAAATTTTTAGTTCAGCTTTCTGCTGCCTAGAATATAGATTATACATGGATGTTCATGAATATGATTTTTGTAATCTAGGAATTTTAATAATATATCTAGAATATATTTTAGATTTTACATGGATATTATAATAATATAAAGGAACAAATTTAAAATGAAAATATCCCATTTCAATTTCCATTTATAATATTTTTAATATTATTGTTATATCTATAATCTTTTTTTTTTTTTTTTTTTGTCTTGTCCAGCATCACAGCAAGCTGAATGGCAG
>JAQMYF010000012.1:42411114-42431114 GCA_030014195.1 Neosilurus mollespiculum | reverse complement strand
GAGCGAATGCATTTTTAGTACTGCGTGGGTCGAGAAACTGAGTAGTGGAAATAAAACATGTCGCTTCTGTGCACATAGTTTGACTGTGCAGATAGGATGCGCTTATGAAACACAGCAGCTGTGGCTTGAACACTTTTCTGTGGCATTCAAAATACGCCAGCTATAAACCCATGAGATCTCATTCTGAGAAAAGACATACAAGTAGGAGATGTTTTTTATGCACTGATCCTAGCCATGAATCTGACTTCAAGTATTTAGGTGAAAGTCTAACACCAGGGCAAACCCTGCATTAGGCTGTGGGCAAAAATGATGCTAGAGTATTTCTATTTCTAGTTGTGGCTTGAACACTTTTCTGTGGCATTCAAAATACACCAGGTATAAACCCATGAGATCTCATTCTGAGAAAAGACATACAAGTAAGAAATGCTTTTTATGCACTGAGCCTAACTATGAATCTGACTTCAAACATTTAGGTGAAAGTCTAACACCGGGGCAAAACCTGTATTAGGCTGTGGGCAAAAATGATGCAAGAGTATTTCTATTTCTAAATACATGGGGATATGGGACAGCCTTTGCTTTTTTTATATAGCATCACACATTTATAGCTGTGCACTGCATTATTATCCCTTATACTTAAGGTTTTCATGTGCTATGAGTATGGGCTGAAAAGTTCTTAGGGTGACCACGATGCAATGGTCAAATTTGACCAAATGTGGTTTATTTTTTAACATAATCTTCCCTGCAATCAACACACTTCTTTCATTGATGTTTCCTTGATATATCCTAGAAGTTCTTAAGCATCATTGCTCTGGCATTACTCCTTCTTAGTCAGCCTATGAATGTTTCGGCCCACCCTCGTACTAGGCGCATAAATATTTTACTATTTAGCTTGTCAGGTGATCATGTGACTTCCCAGTACAATATACAAAGTGAGTGCAAAATACAGTATAGAATATTAGTACTTACGTGTATTCTACAGTATATCATGAACAAATGTACCTTATATTTTGTTCTGATTGCATAAAGCTGTTCACTCAGCTTTTACACTTTCATATGTGTAAATTGGTGGTATGGTGGTGTAGTAGTAATATGTCTGCCTCACTGCAAGAGTGTCCGGGGTTCAAGTCCCTGGCTTGGCGAGGACATTAATGTGTGGAGTTTGCATGTTCTCATCGTGCTTGCATGGGTTTCCTCTGGGTGCTCCGGTTTCCTCCCGCACTTCAAAGATTTGCACTTTAGGTTAATTGGCTGTTCTAAATTGCCCCTGGTTGTGAGAGTGAATGGTTGCATGTGTGTTGGCTCTGTGATGATCTGGCGAGCTGTTCAGTGTGTACACCGCCTTTGCCGAGTGTCGGCTGACATAGACTTCAGCTTCCCTGTGACCCCAGTAGGATTAATCCATTCAGCAGATGATGAAACTGTGTATGCTGTAATAGGACAATCTAAAGCTAAATGTATTATGTCTCTTTTTTTCTGATAAACTGAGTCAGGTACTGGGCATTCCTACTTTTGGATCTCTGTAGTGCACACAGATGTATTTGGTAAAAGCTCTTCTAAATATATTTTGTTGTCAGAGATGTGTTATGGAACTGAAGCTTGACCGTCTTCCCACTAAATCAGTTTCATTCTGACCTCCCTCCCCTCATGAATGAAAATAAAAAGGTCAGATCTCTAAGAAGTGACTTTCATGCTTGTCTCATGCTGGGTCGTCACTTTCAATATCCAAAAACCTTTTCTGTCACAGAGCCATCAACACCGCATACACACACTCAGGCATGGCAAGACATACCCTGTAATTCCCCTTTTTTTCATAGATGGAATGATGAGAGGGTATAAAGTGTAAATCATAGGTACAGGATTATGCACTGCACTTTATTTTACTGTTGGGAAACCCAGTATGCAGTTATATTTTCCTAATATTGCAATTTACAGAATTTCTGTATTGCTATAATTTCCTATTTTGAAAATGAACCTGGAGAAGCATAAGCAACGATGAGCACATAATGAACATAATATTGAGCTGTTCAAATTCCCAAAGCTTGAGTGTGTTGAGCGAAGCACTGAGGGTCTGTTAGAAAGGAGGAAACTTTCTCCACAGTGCGTGCGAAACATCAGTGTCATTTGTTTTTGTGGTGTTCCTGAGTGGCGAGATTTTTAAATCTGTGCAATGAATTAATGGAGCATGAAATCTGCAGGGCGTTAAATTGCAGGTGATGCCGTCTACTCACGGCCTGTGGGGTGTGACCTAAGTATGCCGTGTCATAACTGCATGTGACTCATGCCAGTTACTGACCTTTTGCTGGTCTAAAGCCATCCACTTCAATTACAACAAACCAGGATGGTAGAAAGCTATGCAATAGACCAGCATTGTACTGAACTGTACTGTAGTCTAAGCTGCACACGGCACTGTCTTCATTCTCTATCACTGTCTTATATGCAGTATCTTAACACTCACTGTTTAGTACATGACATTTATAGAACTGCATTATGTGCTTTAATGGTTAGTTAATGTTTAGCCACAATGCTCAAGAAATAGCTTACATCTTGCTATGATGATATAAGACGCATGTAAAAAACTTTTTTGAGGTTTTCACAAAAGTTCGTTGATGTCAAGGATATAAAATGGAGACTCAAATAATGAAAGAGTGGTTTAGGGAGCATTAGAAATCATTTTCACATATGTATTGGCACCCCAGAGTCTTGAGCTTAATGCTATTGAAAGTTTTCGGGATGAGGAAACTGGAGAAGACTGAATTGATTTTTCCCTCATCGATTCAAGACATCAGTGAGAAATAACCCCGACTCTGGATGGAAATAACATATGTTGTTTAAGTTTGTTGACACAATGCCATAGAGATAATACACTGAGATTATATGAGTCCATATATATGGACTAGATTGTACTAATGAATAGATCTATGATGTGATGCAACATAACACTAAAATGGACAAGACTACAGTTGTATTCTTTAAGAATTAAGTAAAATAAGCTTCTACTCTCAGCTGTTTGCTGTTAATTTTAAACTTTTCTGCACATTATAGTGAAACTGAAATATGAAATATTGCGAAACACTAAAATATCGCGTATCACTCAAATGAATCCACACATAACAGCAACCTTGCAGTATACAACGTTACTACAGTACATTACTCATAAAGACAGGATACATATCAAAGGCAAAAATAGGTAACTAAGCAATATGTAGCAACACTACTAGACACCACTGCTAGCAAACATTTATTTATTTATTTATTTATTTTGGTGTTTTAATGCTGCAGCATTAAATGTCGTACATGTGGTTATGTCATACATGTGGTTAGCAAAGTGCTTCACAGCAAGAAGGTCCTGGGTTTGAGTCACAGGTCAGTGAGGGAGTTTCTTTAAGGAGATTGCATGTTCTTTCAGTGCTTGCGTGGGTGTCCTTCAGGTACACCAGTTTCCTCCCACAGTCCAAACACATGTACATTAGGCGAATTGTCTGTAGTGGATTTCCCTTAGGTGGAATGCCGCACAGTGGTTAGTACGTCCACTTCACAGCAAGAAGGTCCTGGGTTCGAGTCCTAGGCTCGAGCATTTCTGTGTGGAGTTTGTATGTTGTCTTCATGCGTGCACGGGTTTCCTTCAGGTACTTCAGTTTCCTTCCACAGTCCAAAGACAAACACAGTTGGCTAACTAGCTGTTCCAAATTGTGAATGTGAGTGTGAATGGTTGTATGCGTGTTGGCCCTGCGATGGTCTGGCGAGCTGTCCAAGGTGTATTTGGACTTCGCATACTGTCGGCTGAGATAGGCTCCAGCCTCCCCTCGACCCTAATGGGATTAAACATTTTGGCAAGTGAGTGAGGAGGTGAGATTTCTCCAAGGTTTGAGTGTGAGTGTGAATGGTTGTGTTTGTTAGCCCTGCAATGGACTGGCGAGCTGTTCAGGGTGTGCCCTGCCTTCACCCAGAGATGCCTGAGATAGGCTCCAGTCTCCCGGTTACTCTAGTAGGATTAAATGGTTCAGCACGTGAATAACATAATGTTTTAATGCTAGTGGTGGAAAGCAGTGCCTAACCCATAGACTCAAAATCTCCCATAGGCATTCAGCTGGATTTGAAATTGTCATTGACATTGTCATTCTGGTGGATAACACTCCAATTAGGATAGAAATGTTTCAGTATAAGAGACAAGTGATAAATGTATGCAAAACATCACTGCAACACACCATAACACATCATGAGCGAGCCACCATTTTTTCCCCATTTAATTCATCATTCATCTGCAATTTAAATGTCATTTACAATTATATAATAATTGTGGTGCATTTAGGCTCTTTTGATTAACAGTCATCTGATCCAATGACTAGAGAGGCGAGGATGATACAACCCTGCCAAACCACAGACACTCTCAGATCTTCAACGCCGGTACTAAAATCTCTCTACAATTATTTTCTTTAGAATCTCATTACATTGTATACATTTATTCTTCATAACATCAAACGAAGTAAAAAGTGTTTACAGCTTTGCCTTCTAAAAAAGAAACCACCTTTAATTCCAGTGTATGAGATGTACCCAATGTACATATTGATGTTCCTCATGTTTTGTTCTGTGGATAGTGTGCAAGCACATGTTTACCTCAACATCCTCTCTCTAAATAGGTCAACTTACAATGGCAGGTGTCTGTGGTCTCTATATGATGATATTTGCTTAACAGTGCTGAAATGAACACTAATAAAAATAAGAAATACTAATGCAAGCTATTTATGTCAGCACATATTAAACAGCATGCATCATAATATTTAACTTGAACAAATCTATAACAGACATAGGACCTCTGACATTAACAGTGGGTATGCCCCTTTGACCACATTAAAAAACAAAAAAACATTGAAGTCATAAAGCATACTGGAACTGAACATAATTTTGTCACGCACGACTTTCTGAGCAAAAGAACTCTGAGTCTCTGTCAATTTGACTCTTCAATGAGTGGAGTAGGTGTGTATTTCCAAAGTTACCACTTAACAAAGCCTCGCCAACACAGCTCCCACTCACTTCGCAACCCACAAGCAAGGAGAACATCTGCTGTCATTGTGATCCATCACGTCTGCTGAATTAATTTGTAAGTAATTTTTCCTGATTAAAGAGATCATTTGCCTGAAGTACTGTGCATTGTTACGGATAATTGTTTCATTTAATCATAATGTAAAACTTAGATCATTATCATCACTTATCATAACCAAAAAAAGGGACAAAAAAGATTCTTTATGCACATATTCCATGCAGTACAATTCCTTGCGGAAAAAATTTACTGAATGCTTTTTTTTTTTTTTTTTACTTTAAGAAAATGGCCCCTCAATCTCCATCAAACGAAAGTATTTCCAACCAAACCTGCAATGTGTTTACCTACAAGGAATCAGCACGAATTCTCTTTCCTATCTTCTACATTATTGTGCTTGTCGTCAGTGTCACAGGCAACAGCCTAGTCCTGTATATTACTAGCCAAAAGAAGAAAAAGTTCAACTCTACCACATTATACCTGACCAACCTGGCAATCTCTGATACCCTCTTCACTCTTGCTCTTCCTGGTCGGATCACCTATTACATCCGTGGCTTTGACTGGCCATTTGGCGATCTCCTCTGCAGGCTCACTGCTGTTATCTTCTATTCAAACACTTACACTGGCATTGCTTTTATGACCTGCATCAGCGCTGACCGCTACCTGGCCATGGTACATCCACACAGGTGTCTGAAGTTGAGGAGTCTGAAGGTGGTGCGAGGCATCTGCATCCTGGTCTGGGTAATTGTTTTCTTGGAGACATGTCCTATGCTCTTCAGGGGCATGATCAAGGAGTGGCAAGGTCAGCAAACATGCATGGAGTACTCCAACTTAGACGAATCACCTAAAACCCCATATATTCTTTTGCTTGCCTGCGTTATTGGGTTCTGTGTACCCTTGGGACTTATCCTGGGGTGCTACAGCCAGATAAATTCTAAGCTTTCAAAGATGGCCAAGGAGAACCCTATGACTGGCAAGTCAGGAAAAAGCAGCAGGGCCAAGAATATAATATTGCTGATTTTGCTGAGCTTCATGCTGTGCTTCTGCCCTTACCACATCAATATCATGCAGTTCATGGTGCGGAGACTTCTCTATAAGCCTTCTTGTGAGGAAAAGAAGGCCTTCAAGATGTCTCTTCAGATCACTGTATCCATGATGAATCTCAACTGCTGCCTGGATCCAGTCATCTATTTTTTCGCAATTAAGTCATACAAGCAGAGAGTAATGAGCCTTTTCAAGGGTTACATGCCCGCATCAGTTTCCTCAAAGAGCATGCCTGATAACAGCACCAGCAACACTTGAGAACTATCGTATTTGAGTAACTAGAGCAAAATGAAAGCTGAATTACTGAAATTTTGCAATCTGCAATCTGAAAAATGATTTTTGTTCAATTGTAAAAGGTTTGATAAATTAATTATTGTAAAGGATCTTTTCTAAGAGATTGACACACTGGCAACATACTGATAACCAATTACCATCTGCTAACTGATGAAAACTGAATAAGATTTGAGTGTCTCTGCTTCTGTTGCTATGTGAAACTAGGACCAGTTTCCTTAATTTTCTGTTTTTGTACTTAAAATTCCAGAACAATTTTAAGACCACCATATTATTAAGATTCTGAACTTTGTGGGTAGATTTGTACACAAACGCATGCTTTAAGCATGAAGCTTAGTATCTTTATATCATATGTGACCCAGTCTGGCAAAATGAGTCACAGTGACCCAAAATTCAAAATTGAGTTAGAGATACCATTTAAAAGAGGAGACTCTAAGCTTTAAAATGGTATGGCTAACTCAATTTTGAATTTTTGGTCACTGTGACTCATTTTGCCAGACTGGGTCACATATTACGACTTGGCTTGGTGATGTGACTTTTGGAAACTGTTGTTTGGAGAAGTAGGAGAAACTATGACTAAGGAACTGTGAATTGATCACAGCATGAAAGATTTTCTGAAAGTCTTCGAATAACCTTTATTGGAAAAAATGAAAGATGTGAAATCAAGGATATGAAATGTAAATAGTAGCTACAGAAAAGCTTCTGATACACAGCATGCTTACACCTAGAATGTTCTGCTTTTTGCCCACCAGCAGGGGTGAAAATATAAATAGTGGGTTAAAATTCTACTCAGCGAATAGTTACGCTATTTTTAACTGTTAGTATAAAAAGTTCAAAAAAAGATAATGAACTTACACTCACAGTAGATTTTAACTTTTTTTTTTTTTGTTTTACATGGATGAATTTAATTTTAAGAAAATGTAAATATTAAAACGTGCAGGAGTCCATGTCCATTTGATTGCTGTGCAGCAAGCAGCCATTGGCTGGACGAGAGATGAGACCTTCAAGCTTCAGGTAATTTGGGTACTTTGAAGTTTGTGTTTTTTCTTAAAATTGTGATCAAGCAAAAAAAAAAAAAAAAAGCAAAAATAATGCAGAAGAATAGTGAAGTAGAACTACCCCAGTATTTCCAGCCCTGCAGAAAACAATCCTGCACTGAGAAGTGCAGAATCTCTTCTCTTTTGTCATAAAGTGAAAAAAAGAAAAACATTTTTTTTTTTTTAAATCTTCTTATAAATTATACATTTGACATTTTATTACTGTAAGCATCATTAGCATTACCTGGCATTTCAGAAACAGCAGATCAAAAAGGAGATTTTACTGGTACTGTGAGATATGGAGAAATACATCCTCCTCCACAGATTTAACAAAGACGGTTGCTCTTCATGTTAGATTAGCAGTCAGCAAACTGTGAATAGAATGTTTAATATTTTCATTAAAGGTGTCCCGCACCAGTGCTTTATTTGTGAAACTTTTTGCTTTATTTTTCTTAATGGTTTCTGTAGAATGTACATGTGTTTCTGGCTTGTGTATTCCAATATAACAATAATAATAATAGAAAAACTAGGTCAAAAAAAAAAAGGAAAGAAAAAAAAACACATTATGTTTTTAATCTCATATAAGAATTAATTTGTGAAACTGACATTCTATGTTGTTAAAATAAGAATAAACAGTTTTATCGTGTTCTTTAATTGTTTTTTTTTCTGTCTACACACAGCTTAGAGATTTAGTAAGTTTATAAGTAAATATAAAAAATATAAGAAATAGCTACTGACCTAGCAATAGCCAATACATTCCAGTTTAGTTGCTGGCAATCGTCAGTCCCAGTTTAGACCATTTGTATGTGAAGTTTAAAATATATCATAGTAAAACAAACTACATTTTTCTGTTTGGTGGAATTAAGGGGAAAAAAGAACTTTGAACCCTTTCACAAACAACACAGCCATTCCACACCTTTTCACAGCCATTTCTTCTGTTTTGCATCATTCTGCTGTTTTGCAAAATGTGCTTGCTCTCTTTTTTTTTTTTTTTTTTGATTTGCACAACATGAGAGCAACGGTTAATATTACGAAGAAACTGACAAATCCTTCAAAGCATACACTGAAGACTTCAAGGAGATCAGGGAGCGGGTACCAGTGCGCACCAGTTTGAACACTGAAGTATGTAGGTGTTAGAGCTACATGCTGGAGGCGCTTCTTCTTCCTGTCATATTTACTCTTAAGTCAGCTCTATGACAGGATGGCATGATAACCACAAAACACATGCTGCTCTGCATTTCATACATCCACAAAACTATATATAGGTGTTCAGAAGTATGCCAATGCCTAAAAAAAGGAGCGTGTGGTTAAGATTTAGAGTTTCTTGTTACTTTTTTGAAGGTGATATTATTCCAGATAACAGACATAAAGTTTCCTAACAAATTTAAAGCATTAAGAATGAAGAAAATTCCATGAATATCCAGAATATTTTTCACAGGAACAGCTCCAGAAGAGTAATTTAGCCTGTACACAGATAACCAGTAAAATAAATAATAGAAAGACTTAGGCATTGCCTAAGAGTGGAGCTCCCGAAAGATACCTCCACTGATAGGTGTTCATCATGCTTCCAGTGGTCCCAGGCGCCAGGCTCGGGTTACTGAGCCTGGGTTTGCTTTTTGCTGCATTTCTTTTCATCACCTGATTTCCACTTTCAGGTGTATTACATGTCTTGTTAGTTTAACCCTCATGCGTCAGTTTAATTTACTACCCTCTTAAGTCATTAAGGACAAAAATGTCCAATTCCAAAAAACTGCTTTAAAAACTTAACAGATTCATATTTTTTTCTGCATAAGACTGTAGTATTTTTTTTTCATAGTGTTCCATTGATCTATTATAAAAAATAAAATTTGATTTCCAAAATGTGTCAAGAGAGAGACTTTCTCACAAAAAATTTTGCCATATGCACTAACACAGCCAAAGTTATGGCCAAAAGAAGAGGAAAAATTCGCACAAATGGACAAAAATGTCCATAGTGACGCATGAGGGTTAAGTATTCGATTAATACCTTCATGTTCCATCTTCTTTCCTCATTGAGTGATTTGTGCTTTCTGGTTATGATTAACACCTCTTTTGTAGTTACACTTCTTTTTATTGCCCAGCCTGATCTTGAGCTCAGCATCCACTTACGCTCATGGTTTCCTGTCTGTTTGTGTTATTCTGTATTCCATTAGATTTGGCGGAGAGGTGGCGCAGGTGGATAAAGACCTTAATGATACGTTAGTGGTCCTAGAGCCCAGATAGCTCAGTCGGTAGAGCATCAGACTTCTTTAAATTTCCCTGAGGGAGTCATCCCGAAGGGATCAATAAAGTTAAGTCTAAGTCTAAGTCTAAGTCTAAGATTGGCACAACCATACCAGGCTCACACACCTGAACCTGTGCTCCCAAGCTTTATAAATTTAATCTTTTAACCATGACTACATAACGTTTCGAGCCGTGTTAAGTGCTATGTAGCTAATAGTGCGTTTTGAGAATACTCATTCAAAGCTTAGTATATACTGCACTGAACCATAAAGAAGGACAAAATAAAGTGAGTATTTTGTAGCCTATATTTACATATTTTAACCAATATGCATGCATTCGCATATTTTTTGACAGGGACAGGTATTTTGAGTCTAGCAACTCAGGGATGAATAACAACCAATCAGCATCCTGATGCATATAGTCACTATGGAGACGGATGTACAGCTGTAAAAAAATCACATGGGTAGTTTCTTAAGTATGGTTCTTCACTTGTGTGGTCCTTCGGGAGTTCCATTAATACATTTATTCCCAACCGTACTCTCTGTGGTGACCAACCTTCAGTGTTGTTCACTAGCACAGTGGTAATCTGAGTAACCAAGTGAGAAAGGTGTACATTGAAAAGAAAATGCAACACACTACAGTAATTTAAGGGTGAGGTTATAACTGACTAACACACCCTTCCATCCCAATAAAAACCCCATGCACATATTAATGACTCACGTATCAGTTTAATCTGTCCTACAGTTATTTGCTGTTCACTGACTTAACTGGTTACAGCACAGATTTTACTGACTCACAATCACAACTTCATTCATGTCAAGGTTCACATCCATTACTACACTGCCACTTTAAACTTCATTTAATTTACTATAATGTCTTATTGTCCGGGTAAATTAATTGTGTGATTGAAGAATCTATGCTCTCCTGCTCCCTGCGCACTCTCTATACAGTTTCTGATCACTCTCTTCCTGTATGCTTCCTATTCCTACTGCAGTGAAAACTCAGTGAGAGTGGGGTTGGAACCCCCGACCTTAAGCACCTAAACCACTGAGCCACCACTGTCCCAGAATGTGACACAGAAAACGGCAATTGCAAAGCTATATATACTAATCAGCAATCGCATCAACACCACCTGACTGGTCTGTGTCCAGGTGGCCCCATACACAGCAAGCTGTAATGCATCATGTGTTCTGACACCTTTCTATTATAGCCAGCATTAACACTTTCAGCTCTTCTGTGGGATCAGACCAAACATACTTTACTTCTCCACGCACATTAGTGAGTCTAGGGCACCCATGACACGCTTGCCAGGTCACTGAGTTTTCCTTCCTTGGACCCCTTTTTGTAGGTACGTACCACTGCATACCAGGAACTCCCTACAAGACCTACCACTTTGGAGATGAATAGACCCAGTCGTTTAGCCATCACAGTGTGACCCTTGTTAAAGTCACTTAGATTCTTGTGTTTCCTTGTTTTTCCCTGCTCTGTTTCAAGAACTGACCACTTTCTGCCTAATACATCCAAGTCACTGGCAAGTGCCACTGAATCAAGATAATCAGTGTTGTTCTCTTCACGAGTCAGTGGTCATGATGAATTTAATGTTATTGCTGATTGGTGTAGAGAAAATATATGATGAAGAGAAAAAAAATCTGTCTTCAAATTGTGAATAAAATGTTTCTGTTTTATATGACCGACTATAAATAATCCTTGAACTAAGACTATTTGAATGTTATTTACAGTAATAAAAGTTATACATATTTAAAATAAAATGACTACCTGATTAACTTCCTGTCACTCTGTAGACCTCCTTAGTGCCTTTATTAGTGTGTAACTCAGTAGTAGCTGGTGGTGGTAAAAGTGGGAAAGGAAGGTGTGGGTTTGGTGAAGTTTGGTAGTGGTATGTTAGAAATGGAATATGTGGGCATGTAAAACCCCAAAACATTTAACCCTTGTGTGGTGTCCGGGTTTGTGGGACCCATTTTCCGTGTTTACTATGAGAGGAACTTTACAATTAGTTATTTTTTCATCCTCAAACTCATTTCTCTTGGCTCATTTTCTGTGAGGAATACATAAAAGATACATTTTTAGGAAGGACAGATGTGACCTCGTGCACATTTATATTATCCATGTATTGTTTGGGCTGATTAGACCTCAGGACACTAACATTGTGGTCTCTGTCTTTTTCCTACCTATGCTTGCTGATTGTGTGTATGTGCCTGTGTGTGTGTGTGTGTGTGTGTGTGTGTCTATAAAGAGGAGATAGGTAAGACATTGGTGAACACTCAAATCCAGTGTAAAGTAAAATTATAATATACAAATTTTCTTCATTATAGGTTGCAGCTGGTAGAACCAGGAAGAAGCAGTGTGATGTGTGTGGACCCAAGATGAACAGGGAGACACAGTATAGGACTATATATACTGCAGTACACACAGGTCATGAACCAAGTGTAAGAAATACATATTGTTTGGCCTAGCAAGTTATAGACTGGAAACAGCTGTATTATACAGCTGGTTATAGACTTTATAGACTGGAAACAGCTGTGTTTTATGAGTACACAGATGTTACTAGCAAGATTGATAGTAGAAGAGTCACAGACACCGGGCCGGTTGAGGGTGGCGAATTTCCAAATCTTTATACTTTAGTGTCCGTCAACAGTGCTCACATTGTGGCCATCAAATACCATTTGTTTTTGTATTTTTTTACTTATTTGTATTTGTTTACTTATTCTCATCAATAATTATTCATTCATTCATTCATTTTCTGAACGGCTTAATCCTAATTATGGTCGCAGGGAGGTTAGCGCCCATCTCAGCCGACACTGGGTGAGGGCAGAGTACACCCTGGAGAGCTCGCCAGGCCATCACAGGGCAATGATCCAATATTACATGAAATAAATATTTGAATAATACTTGGTTTCTGCCTTATCTTATGTATAATCATCACTGCACAGTACTGTATTTTTTGATTTCTTCACTCACTAAACCATTCCATATGGTTTAAAATTCATTCATGCTATGCAAAAGTAAAAAAAAAAAAAAAAAAAAATTGCGACACTTTCCGAAATTTGGTATTTTCAGTGATTTTGTTTATTAGCCATACTTTTACCTCGATATACTTGTCAGAATTATTTTTTTGGTTATCACTGCCTACAATAGCATTGTTCAATACATTTTCACCAAAAAAATATAGAGAAGTAATTTTTTACTTATTTTTATTAGGAGCCCTTTTAAACAAAAGTGGTGCTGTAAAAACTTCACTGCACACAACTGTACATCTATTTAGCCTTGCTGTTTCCCTGTTCCCTTACTAGAAGGTGTTAAATCACAACACAAGCGCCACGTTGGCTTCCCTGGCTGAATACACATGTTTAATGTGGTGGTAATTATGTTTTGCATGAGCAATGCGAAATTTTCATTCCACAGGAAATTGTGTGTTTGTCTGCAGTCCACAAGTGTGTGCTTGGTCCACTAGTGCATGCTCAGACCTAGTAAGTTATTACATTTCATGTGAATTATGTATTGTTCATGTTATTATTGCTAGACATTTGAGAGCTTATGGAAATTGTACTAAAATATAGTAAAATTATGATAGTCATTACATTTACAATGGCACTTTCCCATAGGTCTAATGCTATAGGTCTAATGCTGGCATTATCTAGTTAGATAATCCTACTTCTACCTCTGGCAGACTGCAGAGTGCAGGAGTGCATTTCTGGCAAGCTGTTCACACTTCCTGTTGCAGTTTTAGTTATCAATATGCCCTTTTTCTTTGAACACTACTTTTTCTTCACCTCGAGGAAGCAAGCAGAAGGATTCAACAGCATCCTGCAAATATTCACAGATCTCCAGCTAAGGCTTGTTTCTAGCATCATGGCTAGCATTTAGCTTGTTCACTGTGTTGATTGCAGAATGTTTAGTAGTTCTCCATTCTATACTACACAGCATAGATTCCACTTCCCCTTCACTGGCACAGTTTTCCAATCTCACAAATGAAGACATCCAGCAATCATACCACCTGCCAATTGGCCTTCCACATCCAATCCCTTCCACAATACTCCAGACCATCTCTCAAGACCCTCTCCCCTTTACCACCACTATCATTACTGACACCATATCATCTGGTCATGTACCAACAGCATTCAAAACAGACAGGGCTCTACCCATCTTGAAGAAACCCTCTCTGTATCCATCAGACATCAGCAACTACAGAAGGGCATCACTTCTCTCTTTCCTTTCTACAATTCTTGAATGCACTATTTATAACCACAAGACTCTCTTGTCTATCCTAAGGAGTCTTGGAATTTGTGATTCAGCATGGCTTGCTTCCTACCTGGAAGGTCCTCATATCAGGTTACATGGAGGTTCCACGCGGACTCTCCACTGGCATTCCTCAGGGCTCAGTACTTGGTCCACTTCTGTTCTCCCTTTATACTGTGTCCCTCAGTGATGTCATATCCTCAAACTGGTCTTCATACCACTGCTATGCTGACAACTCAACTTGTCCTCTCTTTTCCTCCCTCCGGCACTGATGTTTCTGCCCGAATTTCTGCATGTCTGGCAAGCATCTCATGATGGATGGCAGCACACCAGCTGAAACTTAATCCAGGCAAGACTGAATTGCTCTTCATTCCAGCCAACTCATCCCCACATCAAGATCTGGACAACTCTGTAATCTCTCATTCGGTCTCTGCTAGAAACTTTGAGGTAACCATAGATAATCGCCTGTCCTTCTCTTCTCATATCGCTAAACTTTCTTAATCATGTCAATTTGTCCTTTTTAACATCCAAAGGATTCGTCCATTTCTTTCCACTTAGGCCACTCAGATACTTGTTCAGTTCCTTGTGATCTCAAGGCTAGACTACTGCAACTCACACCTTGCAGGTCTGCCTTTGAGCACTACTTCACCTCTGGAAACTGATCCAGAATGCAGCTGCACAGCTTGTTTTCAACCTTCCCAAATCCCCCCACACCACTCCTCTGCTATGCTCTCTCCATTGGTTTCCTGTAGCTGCTCGCATTAGATTCAAAACACTAATGCTTGCCTACAAAGCCAAAAATGGACCCACACCCTCCTACCTCAAAGCACTTAACACCCCTCACTGCACTGCGTTCTCTCAGATCCTCTTGCACTGCTAGACTCGTCCCTCCTTCTACCAAGGGACAAGGGGGAAATGTATCTAAACTCTTCTCTGTTTTGGCTCCAAGGTGATGGAATAAACTTCCTCTCGATGTCCGGAAAGCTGAATCACTGGGTGTCTTCATACGACGGCCGAAAACCTACCTTTTTCAGCAGTACTTAGATTAGCACTATGTCACACACACTCTCACACACACACACACACACACACACACACACACACACACACACACACACACACATGCACACACCAAATCACAATTCTTACCCACTGAGTTTTGACTGATGATATACTTAGTCTATATCCTAGTGAACCAATATGAGAATGTATTCAGTGATAGTGTCTTTAAAGCACTTCTGTAAGATGCTCTGAATAAGATGTAAATGTAAATGTAAATGTAAATGTAGTAGACGTTTAAGCGCTTATGGAAATTGTACTAAAGTAAAGCGATATCATGGTAGTCATTACATTTACATTTACATATTTCAATAGGTCCAACGCTGGGATCTAATGAGATAATTAAAAGTTCAACTTCTTGAAATAAGACAGAGCATGCATGTGGCTGAGAGGTCAGTGAATTCGTGCATTCGCTTCATCTGTCACATACTGCTGCCCTGAGCTCAAAATTCTGTTTTGCACCTTTAAGCGCCTCCATGCTGCAGCAATCAGTGGTAATTGGTCACAGCTCTTCCCTGTCTATATATTACTATCCTGTTAGGCTTCTCTCTACCAGTTTGTCTTGCATTGTAGCAGCCATCTTTTTAATGGTCATTCCTGGAGTCCCTGCTCTGTCTCACCCCTGGCTAATGCTTTTGGACCCTTTGGGTTTTGGATTTTTCCCCCAGTGCTTCGGTGAGTGCCTCTGTGCTTTTGAACTCTGACTGTCTCAGGATTTGGATTTTGGATAACAGACTTGTCAGTTTTCCCCAATGCAGGTTTGGAACTTTCCTCACCTTCACCAAAGGAGTGCCCTCCAAGCAGTTTCTGGATCAGACCTCCACTGAAGCTCTGCCTCCTCTGTTTATATATATTATTTCTACTCTATTGCCAATAAATCACCCTAAACTTGCCTGTTGTGCTCTGGATCCTCATTTGCTCACTCTCCTGAACTTGACACTATTAGTCATTTTAGAGGTTTTTAAAATTACACTGTGTCATTCCTGTGTTACAGCATAAGTGTATTCACCTTTTATGGCATTCTGCTATGATTACTGGCAGAGAAGTGTATATACACTCCTGCAATTCCAGCATACATTTAGTGAATACTAAGTGCTGCTCAAAAATCTTGAGCTGTTTTGTCATTGAATGTGTTTTGCTTTAAGACGTGAGATTTAATTTTTCTTAACAATCCTTTTCTATATTAATCCCAGTCAGCACATGCAGTAAAACGCTGCACCTCATGTTTTATATAGGCCAGTATGAATAGGCTATGTGTTTAATAAAGCTAGATGGACATGGACACTATAACTGTATAACTGTTTTTTTAACTCAAAAAAAATTGTAATAGACATAAATCACAAGTACTGTGATTTCAAGACATAAATGTCAAGCACAATGGAACACAACAGCAAGTTATTTAAAGGTTATGTGTAAGGGAGGCCCAGGTGTGAGGATTCGTTTGCAGAAGTTTCTCAGAGAGAGGAGAAAAAAACAAAGTATAATCCCCACATCTTACTCAAATTATAGTCCAAAATTCAAGTGCATCCAAAACATTATGGTAAATGGGACAATATTATGATAAAAGTAGTTGTATGAGGGGTAGCCCTGCAATGACCTGTCGAACTGTCCAGAGTGCACTCTGCCCTCGCCCAGAGCTGACTGAGATGGGCGCCATTCTCCCCGCGACCCTAATTAGGATTAATCAGCTTAGTAAATGAACAATGAATTATGTTTAAAAGACTCAGAACTTGACTCAGACACAACAAAAGGTAATCTTTAAATGTGCACCAATATTTCAAAGAGAATTGCCAGGACATAACTTGGAACTGTATTTAATTAGTAAAGGCTGCATTAAAACTCAGGCAGCAGAGATATCTGCTGGTTTGGAAGATAATGGGTCTGAGACACTCTTACATAATGAAAAAGGTCCACATGTTATCTATATCAACCTTTTAACATAAAGTCAATACAAGTTTGTTTACCTATTGAAAATCATAAAATCTAAAATAAAAACTGAGAAAGTCATGGGGCTCAGCGTATTTAACACCAAAAACTTGACTGCATGATCTGATTGTTCCACTCTCACCGGATTAAAAATAACTTTTATTCTGAGTGGGTGATTCTTGAATCAAAACACTCATAGTTTATCATGGAGCAGGTGACATTTTTTTGGTGTTTATTTCTTGTGTTTTCATGTAGTATATAATAAAACTGCATAACGGAGTGTGGTTTATTTCCATTTCCAAATAGTATGTACTAAATTCTGAAGGAGTTCTCTATACAGCAATAGCACGGCTTAAAATGCACGGCTTACCTGACCCACCCCTTTGATGGTTAAAATATGTAAATATAAATCATATAAAACTTTTGTTTTAGCTTATTTTCTCTGTTTTTGTGCAGTATATTGAATGAGTGTTGATGTTTTAGCCAGTATTATGATTCTTCACTTTTATTACCTATGGACCTTCCCATATTTGCTTTTTTTTAAAAACAATTTAAGTATATTTTTTAATTAAAGTATACAGATTGTGAGCCAAGATTAGCTTGTTTTTTAGGTGAAAAAAACTTACAAAACATCATCCTTTAAGCCTTTTCCAAGTATAATAAGGTCAGTGGCTTAGCCCAAATGTTGCCTACATGCCCACCATCTATACTCTGTTCTATTTTACCATTCTCTTTCCTTTGTGAGAAAGACAGTCTTGTAGTTCCTAAATATTCAACAGAAGTTAATCTGAAATGCTGTAAAGACAATAATTATCATAAACTATCACAATGACACCATCTCCATTCATTATCCTTCTTAATTTATTTCTAACACAAGCTTCATGAAAAACTATCAAATATTTTTTAGACAGTCTGTTCAGCATCACCTGATTAAACATGTTTAAAATGTATAAAAAGCAAACAGCCACAAGAATAAAAATGACTGGTCGAGCAAACACACGCGCTCACTGACCTTTCTCATGGTATCAACTGGCATATATAATGTCACATGAGACTCTCAAATTTTACTTTTGGCAGAAAAACTATGCAAGATAATACTATGTAAGATGGTAATAGTATTTTAGTTTAAATAACATAAATTATTGTTATATAATAGGGCCTAATGTTATGTCACGTTACCTGAATGACATGTTTAACGTTAATACTACTAATAACATTACTACTGCCATGATTTTAGTTACTATGTCAT
Organism: Neosilurus mollespiculum; assembly: GCA_030014195.1. Classification (NCBI taxonomy): domain Eukaryota; kingdom Metazoa; phylum Chordata; class Actinopteri; order Siluriformes; family Plotosidae; genus Neosilurus; species Neosilurus mollespiculum. The sequence goes on along the minus strand of JAQMYF010000012.1, from coordinate 42,412,975 downwards.
TAGTGGAAAAATTCAAATTTAAAAACTCACTTCTTCTAAGGTGTGTAATTGAAAAAACCTCTGAAATGACTGGTGGAGCAAACATTCATGAATTATACATGTGTTAAAACTCAGCTAATCAGTGACAAAAAAACAAAAAAAACACCTAGAGGCCAAAGCCAAGTGTCTAATAGTGTGTGTGTGTGTGTGTGTGTGTGTGTGTGTGTGATATTAAAGTCTGTCTTCTCAAACTCATGTCATTAATACACAATAAATTTATCTAGAAAAACATAGTTACAAGGCAGATATATGACATGTACAACATGCTTTTGATTCTTTGTAGGGACTCAAAAAACCAGTGGTCACTACCTTCAGTCTAAAAGCGTTGATAGCAAGTAAACAGTAGAATTTATTGATTTATTTAGTAAACTTTTCCAGCTGCAGTTCTATGTTATGTACTTGACATAACCATAGCTGAATATAATATTAAGAATGAACAGACAATGTAGATTTTGAAGACCAGTAATAAAGACCATGCTGACAATTACACAAAGTATGCTATGCTGTGATAAAATTTAAATACTTACACAAAACAAATATAAATTGCATTTTGTGCCAAAAAAACCCCAAAAAAACCCCAAATTAAAAATAAATAAATAAATAATATTATAACAAGAACAACATTAAATTACCAGCTTGTATCAAACATGGAAATTGGCTTTTATCATGTTTTGCATCAAAACCCCTCAAATGCACAACCTCTGTGATATAACATAAGATAATGAGAATGCAATGGAAGATGCAGCCGGTACCACAAAAAGTAGTTATTTACTATTTCAAAATGTAGTGTGAATAAGATTAGTATCACAGTATATAGGGTACAAAGGGCATGATCTCTCTTTCCATCTCCATCTCCAGTGGAGAAGTTCAAGTATCCTGGGGTTTTGTTCACAAGTGAGGGAAGGATGAAGCGGGAGATTGACAGGCAAAGCTCTCAATTTACTAGTCGATCTATGTTCGTACCCTCACCTATGGTCACATGCTTTGAGTAGTGAACAAAAGAAAAAGATCGCAAATACAAGTGGCTGAAATGAGCTTCCTTTGCAGGGTGACAGGAAAGTAGACGCAAAGTAGAACTGCTGCTCCTCTGCGAGAGGAGCCAGTTGCGGTTGCTCAGGCATCTGATTAGAATCCCTCCCAAACGCCTACCTTGTGTGGTGTTTCGGGCATGTCCAACCGGAAAGAGACCCCAGGGTCGACCTAGAACACACTGGAGGGACTATGTCTCTTGGCTCGTCTGGGAACACCTTGGTGTCCCCCCAGAAGAACTAGAGGAAATGGCTGGGGAGAGGGACTGGACCTCACTGCTTAAGATGCTGCCCCTGTGACCCGACCCCGAATTAAGCGGAAGATGGAGATTTATTATATAATATAAAAAATATTAAATATATTACTATTATAAATTTGTTGTATGTACTGTATTGTCTATACACATCAAATATTCGAACATCAGCTGCAGTTTGATTACTGTTGATCACAGCAGTGATTTCTTTCCATGCAAATTTTTTTAGTTTCTTTGATGAAACTTTTTAGGTTAGCATATAGAAGTGATACTTTCATTTAAGTGAAGTTCAATTCAATTCAATTCAATTCAGTTTTCTTTGTATAGTGATTTTTACAACTGACATTGTTGCAACGCAGCTTTACATAGTTAAAGTAATTTTAAAAGGAATTTAAAAATTTTTTTACAACCCCTACACATCCCTAATGAGCAAGCCCGTGGTGACAGGGGCAAGGAAAAACTTCCTCAGTTGACATGAGGAAGAAACCTTGAGAGGAACCAGGCTCAAAAGGGAAACCCATCCTCATTTGGGTGAAACCG
>JAQMYF010000012.1:42387759-42402223 GCA_030014195.1 Neosilurus mollespiculum | reverse complement strand
GTTGATTCTGACCAGATCAAGAAACTGACTGACTCCGTGAATAGAAGGCTTGTGACTGTTATCGAAAAGAAGGGGGGTCACTGGGTTTTTTTTTTTTTTTTTAATTTCTGTAGAAGAGACTATTTTGAAAAAAAACTAAATTTGGGTAAATTCAACCGTTGCATTATGGTCAGCCTATGCACTTTTCAGACCATCTTCATAAAATCAAATCAGTCACAGTCAATAATAAACAAATTTGCACAAAGATGTTCTAAAAACCTATTTTCATGAGCCTTACTCTTTTTTCTTCACAAACAGGATGCTGACACACAGTACATGAAACCATTTGATGTGGTTATGAGCAAATCAACAGGTTTCGCCCATCGATGGTTTCACCTTTGGGACAGCTAAAGATATTTAATTTCCCAGCTGTCTCTTTCTTTCTCAGTCAGGTATTCAAGTCAAGGGTGATTTCAAGGGTGAAGAGTTTCACCTATCACATACACTTAGAGTTCAGGAGTTATATCTAAAGAAAACCTGCCACAGTAACCTCAGCTTCTGTTCAGTCTTGGTTAACATAGGATGGCTGTTTAAGCAGGCTGCTACTGTTATACTTAAATCAGTTTAGGAACTATATCAGACATACAGTACATTTTCTGAGAAGAATCATTTTTGTTGAAGGAAAAGTAATAACAGGATATAGATTAAGCTATAAGATGTACACCGATCAGCCATAACATTAACACCATCTGACTGATCTGCAGCTTCAGACCTCATTCACAGCAAGCTGCAGTGTTCTTTGTGTTCTGACTCCTTTCTATCATAGCCAGCATGAACAATTTCAGAAGTTTGTGCTACGGTAGCTCTTCTGAGAGATCAGACCAGACGTACAAGCCTTTGCTTCTCACAACTGAGCCTTGGGCACCCATAACACTCTTTCCTGTTCACTGGTCATTCTTCTTTGAAACACCTTGGTAGGTAATTTCCCGTGCATACCAGGAACACCCTCACTCAGATCCTCACACTTGCTCATTCTTCCTGCTTCCAACACATACACTTTAAGAACTGTCAGTTTGTGCCTAATTCTTTCCACTTCTTGGCAGGCACCACTGTAACGAGATAATGTTAATGACTTCACCTGTCAATGCTCATAATATTTTAATGTTATGGGTAATCAGTGTACAACTGTCTTGATTGATCAGGAAGCTTTTTTTTCTATTAAACCTTAATATTATAATCTACTTTTATATTGTTTTATATTACTGTTGAAGTAGTTGCTATTGTACAAAACTACAGATATGCTTACAGCATGCCAGAGCTGTCAGAGTTACTCGTGAGTCATAATCACCAGATCAGTGGTGACACAAAGTTCAATCTCTTCTGCCTCACATCACATTATACCTTACATTACACATTATATTATTTGTTTGATAGATGCTTATATGCCAATATACTAATAATGTTTTATAAAGAATTTAGACTAACTCATTCAAAGGTAAAATGTAAACAAGCAAAAACATTTTCTAAACATTTCTATTTATTTTAGATAATAAATGAAGAGAGAAAGAGAGGGGGGTGGGGGGATTTGTTAGGTTGTTCAGCTTTAAAATTATTACGCACATCACAATGATCATATACGCACATGCTATGGAAAAAAGATAACTAACAAAAAAAAAAAGGGGGGGGGGGTGGCAGGCCTACCAGCAGGAAATTATGTCAGTCACCATAGCTGCAGCACCACTCTGGAAAGCGAGTTCTCTATTTCACTGTTCATTTGCTCAGTAGTAATGTGGCCCAGACACAGCCAGCAGAGACAACACCCATCACTGCAATGCCAACAGAAATAACACACACTCACTGACCATTTGTCAGGGCACAAAGATTTGGTGAGTACACTTTGTACAGAAATATTAGTGTATTACTGTTTTATCCAATTTACTACTACTATTACTACTACTACTACTATTAATAATAATAATAATAATAATAATAATAATAATAATTATACATTTTGTAACCGGTTAACACAAGAATCAAGTTATTCCACAGAATATTTAATAAAAGCTAAATTTAATTTTATTATTTCATTTCAATATTTTAATTTTCCACATTTTCTTTAAAAAAAAAAAATTGATCCAGTTTTCTTGCAGCATTGTTATAAAAATAATTCTAACATAATTCTAGCAAAATCTTTATGAATGTGTATTTATGTTAACATGCTTAAATTGTTACTCAGTCAAGTACAATTTTTGGGTACAACAATTAAATACATTAGTAAAGTGTGACTCTGTAAATTACATCTCTGTGAATGGTAATTGGTGCAGTTGTTAAACAGAAAGTAGGAAAATAACAGTCTTTGCTTTAAAAAATGATATTTACATGGACATAAGTACAGTATATGTTCTTTTTTTTTTTTTTAAACAAAAGTCTTAGAGGTGGAGCAAATTTCTCTAATGCAAGCAGACAGGAAACACATTTCACTTAACCTTATGTGTACAAGAGTGCACTTGGTCGTATTGGGACCACCACTCATTGTATGAATCAGTGATAAGTGATGCGGAACTGCTATTGTGTTGTGGACTTCCTCCAAACTACACTGTAGACTTCCTTCAACCTAACCTACTATAAAAAACAACAACTGGCATTCAAACTGGCAGCATCTTTTTACCATGTGTTAAAGTTGAGGGTAAGATAGTAAATGTCAAAAAAAATGTTTTATTTGCATCCCCAGATCTCTTTTCACAAGTGGAATTTATGGCGTTGATGGCAGCTCAAAACAGCAGCAGCATGGCTGTCTCCATTGCTGCCAACTGCACCAACTTGTATGATCATCGTGGGTGGGCACATGTACTTCTACCTGTGATTTATTCTTTAATTTTCATTGTGGGACTTTCGGGTAATATTTTGGCTCTGCATGTTATCTGGCCTAATATGAAAAAGATCAACTCTACAACGGTGTACTCTGCCAACCTGGTGGTGTCCGACATCCTTTTTGCTCTTATCCTCCCCCTTCGAGTGGCCTACTATGCTCTAGGCTTTCACTGGCCAATGGGAGAAGGCCTGTGTAAGGCCACAGCTTTGCTATTCTACATAAATATGTATGCTGGAGTGAATTTCATGACCTGTTTGAGCGTGGACCGCTTTATTGCAGTGGTGCTCCCATTGCGCTTCAGCTGCTTCCGTAAAATTCACAATGTGCGATACATCTGCATAGGTGTTTGGATGCTGGTGCTGGCCCAAACACTTCCACTCCTCTCCATGCCTATGAGTCACAAGGAGCATGACGGCTACATCACATGCATGGAGTACCCCAACTTTGAGCAGGTTGATGGCTTGCCCTTTATGCTGATTGGCGCTGTGTTTCTGGGCTATGGAATTCCTCTGCTAACAATCCTGATCTGCTACTCAGCTCTTTGTGCCAAACTTCGTGAGCTAGCCAAGACCAACCAGTTGACAGAGAAGTCTGGCTTCAGTCGCAAGGCCATCGGTGTGATCTGTTGCGTCATCCTGGTATTTGTGGTTTGCTATAGTCCCTATCATATTGATCTGCTGCAGTACATGATCCGAAAACTGCTGTACGAGCCAGACTGTGGTCAGCTGCATACTTTTCAGATTTCCTTACATGTCACTGTCAGCTTTATGAACCTTAACTCTTGCCTGGATCCCTTCATCTACTTCTTTGCCTGTAAGGGCTACAAGAAGAAGCTGCTGAAGCTGCTTAAGAGGCAAGCGAGCATGTCATTATCCAGTATGGTTAAGACATCCCCAGATGAATATTCCAGGGACATTGACAAAATCAACATGGGCAGCAGAGTCTATCAGAGGGAAAGAAGCAGCATGATAATGGGTGACTGAGGAGCACACACCCACTGGCTAACCTCCAAATCAGAAGGATTTATAATCGATCAAATATCAATGAAAACATGATGCCTTCTCTGAAAATTTTAAACATGTCATACACAACGATCCAATTCAATATAGTTCTGTTTGTAGTCTGTAATTTTTATTTATTTATTTTTATTTTTATTTACATTTCATTGAATGGTTTACAGACACCAAATTCGAAAAAAGTACTTTTAAAAAAGCAAAGCTTTTACAAATCCTCAATGTATTTTTTTTCTCTCTCTTTAATGGTCTTCAAAGTAAGAGTGCCACCTACTGTTAGATATCTGCCATAGTTTAGGATGATTCAGAGGTCAATGAGCTGAACTGAGTGGCACTGTGGGGCAGGGGGTAGCTCGCTACCCTACAGTACCAGAATAAAGTGGTTACTAATGAACTATGGTCCAAATATTTGGCATGGTAAACAATATGAAAGCATTATTTGCAGGATTAAACCAAACAGAAAACTTTTTTTTTTTCCCCCAGCTTTGGACAAGTGTGAAATTTTTACAAGGCAGATGAAGCCCATCTCTGACATATGTCTTTTTAAAACATAACAAAATATTCCAATCATGACAGCTACTCATATAATTACTTTTCTAATGAAATTAAACTGAGGAGAACATTCATTATGAACCAGTAGACACAATGTAACTGAACGGAAATGCCTCAAGAGGGCAATATAACACATCTCAACACCAAGTGTACTTTCTGTTTACAGTGCACTGACAATTTATATGCGTTTAAAGTCTGTAATGTAAGAGTACAGACAATCAAAAATTTTATCATCTACTTACCTTAGAAACAAGCATTTATTGCAATTCATTTATTGCAATCCAATAATATCACTATAGTAGACATCAGTCTTGTCTGTGATTACCAGAAACTCCCAGTGTTAGAAGGTAACACCTGATCCAGTACTGATATACAGTAGTGAGACCAGTAAAACTAATGACAGTTACAGGAAGCAAAAGTTAATGGTAGTTCCCAAGCTGAGTACATGCCTCTCAGTTCAACAAAGATTGTGGCAGACATGCAGCCAAAGCTACTTTCAGTAAGGTGTATATCGTATACAGCCTTACAAACCAGCAACATGGTGGGCTACCATTCAGGAATGGGACTCTCATTAAAAAAGAAAAAAAAAATCATATCCATCCATCCATTTGGTGAACTGCTTAATTCTACTATGTTCACGAGAAAGCTGGAGGCTATCACAGCTGACTCTGGGAGAAGGCGGAATACACCTTTATTAGCTCGTCAGTCCATCACAGAGCCAACACGTCTTTGGACTGTGGGAGGAAACCAGGTATCCTAGAGGAAACCCAAATTATCATGGGGAGAACATGCAAACTCACAAAAACACCCTTGTCGAGCGCGCGACTCGAACCCAGCTGTGAGGCGGACGTTCTAACCACTATACCACCAAATAACGCTAAAAGTAGCGTTTTATCATTTATTTAACATAATTCACAATTAAGTATAAGTAGAACACCATGAATTATACATGATTTTTATGTGACTGTTCAGCTGGGAGAACTGATTTTATATATAATTAATTAAATATATTTATGGAAGAGGGGCAGTGGTGGCCTGGTGGTTGGGTGCTAGTTTACAGCTCCGAAGGTCGGAGTTCAAGCCCCACTATCACCGAGTTGTCACTGCTGTCCCCCCTGTACAGCTACCTGGTTTATCAAAGGCCAGCCATGTCTCTCACTGTCTGTGGTGAGAGGCATGTAAAAGAACCATTGGGTTGCTGTCAGCATGTTTCTGCCCTGCGATGGTCTGGCAAGCTGTCCAGAGTGTACTCTGCCCTCGCCCAGAGTCGGCTGAGATGGGCGCCAGCCTCCCCGCACCAACTAATTAGATTTAAGCGGTTCAGAAAATGAATGAATCAATATTTATGTAAGGGGGTCTAGTGGTGTCATGGTTAGCACTGTCACAACAAAGTGAAAGGTTTCTGGGATTTATCCTTTTTGTGTGGCGTGTACATACTTTCTCTATGTCTATGTGGGTTTCCTCTGGGTACTCTGGATTTCTCCAACATTCTAAAGACATGCACATTAGGTCAACTGGCTATTCTAAATTGCCCATATGTGTGAATGTGAGTGTAAATGGTTGTTTGTCTCTGTACAAGTCCTGTGTTAGTGTCCTCCCACAGTCCAAACACATGCACATTAGGCTAACTGGCTGTGCCAAATTGCCTGTAGGTGTGTATGTGTTGCCCTGCGATAGTCTTGCAAGCTGTTCAGGGTGTACCCTACCTTTGCCTCGAATTAGGCACAGCCTCCCTACAAACCTAGGATTAAGCGGTTCTGCAAATGAGTGAGTTTTTCCAAACTTCAGCTGTCCAGTTTCACTGAGCGTGTGTCTGTTGTTTCCTCAGCTTCCTGTTCTTAGCTAAAACCAGTATGGTTTTCCGCTTTTGTAGACCAGATGCCTCAAGTTTTGTCATGTTGTGACTGAAAATCCCAGGAGATCAGCAATTTATCAAGTACTGAAACCATCCCATCTGGTATCAACAACCGTACTTTGGTTATAGTCAATGATACCCCCCACAACTGGTGTTTAATTTGAATATTAGCTTAAGCACTTGACTGGTAGCCCTGTGACTGTATGCATTTATGCCAGTATTTACTGTATCGTGGCATTTTTAATAAGATAAATAATTTATTGGTGCATTCTAAAATTACACATATTACATGTTTCTAATTACATCAACATCCTGTGAATGTGTGTAAGATTGTATTTACTATGGCAGTACCACAGGGGGAAAAGAGCTACTGATGTGTTCTGATTTTTTATTTTTTTTATTTTTTTTTTTGTATCATTCAAAGCTGTGAGTATGAGGGAACATGTTTTGTGTTGTAGTATGTTAATAATTTACTACTACAGTTCCCAAGGCTGCTAAATCACAGGCTTTTTGTTAAACATTGTACATAGTGCTATCATACCTGCATGTACAGAATACTGTATGTATTCTGCTGTAGTAGAAGTATCACTTCTTTTTGTAATTTGATTTGTAATGACTGAACACTTCATGACTTCACTGTGTTTTAAAAGGACTATTAACGAAAACAGAATCCAAACTCACCGAGCCACTTCCTGTATCTGTGTAAATGTGGAGGCCATTATATACTGAAATTAGATTAGGATTAAATTAGGATTTAATTAAAAAGAAACACACACATTTAGTAAGCCAAAAAAAAAAAAAGATTGCATGTGTGTGTGTGTGTGTGTGTGTGTGTGTGTGTGTGTGTGTGTGTGTGTGGGGTGGTCTGGTGTCACGGGTGTTTTGGCTGAAATCCCCTTGTAACATAAATAAACAGACAACAGGAAGTACAGAGGGAAGTGTTTTTGAATAGAAACAGAAAACAGTATAGCAAACCTTTATACCTTACTGAAGCAGCTTGTCATGATCATAACACATTTTACTGTAAAAATTTTTTAAAATTATATATTTTAAACCAAACATTCTGTAAATGACAAATGTACACTATTTTTTCCATTAGTAAAAGTCATTCATTCATCTTTCATTCATTTGCTGAAGTGCTTTATCCTGTTAGGGTCACAGGAAGGCTCAAAGCCAATCCCAGTCGACTCTGGGTGAAGGTGAGGTACACCCTGTATAGGTTGCCAGACTATTGCAGGGCCATCACACACAACCATTCACACTCACACTCACACCTAGGGTCACTTTGGAACAGCCAGTTGGCTTAATGTCCTTGTAACTGGAGTACCAGGAGGAAACCCACACAAGCATAGGGAGAACATGCAAACTCCCCACATAAATGACAGGGTAGGGGGGGGGGGTTGTCTGGGCAGCAGTGACTACCAGTTGATAGTGGGGCTTGAACCCCCGACCTTGGGATCAGTAATCCAGCACCCAACCACCGGGCCACCACTGCCCCAACACTTTTTTTTTTTTCATGTGTTATTTCATAGCTTAGACTAATTTCAGGACCGTTGTACAAATGAAATTTCAGCCAAATGAGTCCTGAATAAATTTTTGCAATGTATCTGCAAACAAAAAATACTGTTTTGTCCAGGATCAGGAGAGTGTCCACAATATTAATTATACAATATTAAATGCATTTGTGGAGAATGTAAGTACCGCATTGGCCTCAGAAGTTAGTATTTCCTCCTTTAAGCAGAAATAACTTATTGTTGGCATTTTGGATAATTGCTTTCCACTCACTGGAATCACTCACTTATACATCTGCTGAACCACCTAATTCTAGGTTCACAGGGAGGCGACTTCTAGACGAAGGCGGGGTATACCATTCGCAACAATAATTTTCCACGATCAAGGAAAAATAATGGAAATCATGGATTTACTAATCTGAAACAGAATTTAAAAGATGACATGGAATTTACATTTCAGAGCTTATCATCGAAGTGTTTTGAATGTTGTGGAAGGTGTCATGGGTCGGTATTACCTAAACAATCAAGCAGTGATGCAGGCATGTAAACATGCTACCGTTAGCCAAGCTGTAATAAAAGTAGGCCTCCATATTAATTTACTGTTGAAATTAAGATAATATTAAGTTATCAACTAGATCAGTTGCATACTTACTTACGTGTAATGATTATTTGATTTGTTGCAGATAAACTGTTGACATTTAAAAATTCTTATTCATAAGAATGAACAGTATAATTTGATATATGACTTTTCAGTATTAGTTGCTCAGTATTACTTGCTAGCTGGTGCTATCTGTACTTTCATGTTTTTTGACTGGTTAATACAGTTTACTCAAAAAGAGTTTGGTGTCGAAAATGTTATTAATTAAAACAAAGTATGTTGTTTTTACTTTACTTAATACAAAATGATATTCCAGAAAACACATTCAGTCATTTGGTTGATAGTTTCTTGTATAGATTAGGTTCTCTTGCTGCTCTAAAACCAAAAAGGAATTAATAGAGAATTTGTGAAACATCGATACGGAAATGGTGGGAACTTTTGGCGGCGCCTCCTGTCAGAAGGGCCTTCAACTCCCTCCTCTACTACCATATCCCAAAGGAGGCAGGTGACATGGAATCTGAATGGGCCATGTTTCGTGCCCATAGCTGTGGCCAGAAGGTCATCGGTGACTGTCGTGTAACCCCAAACCCAGTGGTGGACACCTGCAGTGAGGGGGACACCTGCAGTGAGGGGGCTGAAGAAGGAGGCCTATCGGGTCTTTTTGGCCTGTGGGACTCCCGAGGCAGCAGACAGATACCGGCAGGTCAGACGTGCTACAGCCCAGGCTGTCAACAATGCGAAGGAGTTTGGTGAGGACCGGGAAAGGGACAGAATTCCTAGGCGCCGCTGAGGCATTGAGGAGTTCTGGTTTGGTGGCCATAGGATCTCGTCTCTACTTTTTGCAGATGATGTTGGCCTTTTGGATTCATCAAGCCGGGACCTCCAGCTCCCATTGGAGCGATTTGCAGCTGAGTGTGAAGCGGGCGGAATGAGAATCAGCACCTCCAAGGCCATGGTTCTCAGCCGGAAAAGGGTGGAATGCACCCTCCAGGTATGAGGTCCAAGTGGAAGAGTTTAAGTATCTCTGGGTCTTGTTCATGTTTGAGGGAAGGATGGAGCAGGAGATTAACTGGCAGATCGGTGCAGCCTTTGCTGTAAAGCAGAGCTTGTTCTGGTCTGTCGTGGTGGAGAGGGAGCTGAGCTGAAAGGCAAAGCTCTTAATTAACCAGTCAATCTATGTTCGTACGATCACCTATGGTCACTAGCTTTGGGTAGTGACCGAAAGAACAAGATCACGAATACAGGCGGCTGAAATGAGCCTCCTTCGCAGCGTGGCGGGGCTCTCCCTCAGAGATAGGGTGAAAAGCTCAGCCAGCAAGGAGGAGCTCGGTGTAGAACCACTGCTCATCAGTGTTGAGAGGAGCCAGTTCAGGTAGCCGGGGCATCTGATTAGAATGCTTCCCTAATGCCTCCCTGGTGTGGTGTTTCTGGCCTGTCCAACTGAGGAAAGACCCCATGGTTGACCCAAAACACACTGGAGGGACTATGTCTCTCGGCTGGTCTTTGAATGCCTCAGTGTTCCCCCCAGAAGAGCTGGAGGAAGTGGCTGGGGAGAGGGACATCTGGACCTCACTGGTTAGTCTGCTGCCCCTACCATCAAGCGGAGGAAGGTGACCGATGACTGACTGACTGATTTTCTGGAAAGGAAAATCATTGTCTTTACACCCTGAACAGCTCACCAGACCATTGCAACTCACAAAAAGCCATTCACACTCACATCAACAATTAGGGGCAGTTTGGAATAGCCAGTTAGCCTAATGTGCATGTCTTATGACTGCGGGAGGAAACCGGAGTTCCTGAAGGAACTCACGCAAGCATGAGGAGAACATGGAAATAACCAAGCCCGGGACTCGAACCCGGGACATTCTTGCTGCGAGGTGGACTTGCTAACAACTTCACCACTGTGCCACACAGCTTGGAAAATTATTGTATTATTGTTGTAATAATATAGTTATTTTACCTATATGTTTATGAGTCTTATGCCAAAACAAGTAATGCCAAAAAAAGTTTTATTTGCCATTTTCATTTGGATGTTAAAACTGTCATATACTGGTAGATTTGCTAGTGTGCTTAGGACTGCTATCCTGTTGAAACATCCACCTTTGGTTTAACTATTAGACAAATAGCCTCATATCTTTAAGCATTCTCTGATATGATGCAGACAGCCTAGGTAAATCAATGAGAGTATGTTGCCAAGCGCCTTACGCAGTAAAAACCTGAAACCCTAACATTTTCACCAACATGCTATATACTTTATATATTTTTTTCCTGTCTTGGTATGTTCTTTTTCTTATCTTTGATTTGTCAGTCCAGAGCACATTATTACAAAAGGCCTCATCATTCGCCTATATGTTTATTGTCATACATACTGTAGTCTTGGGCTAATGCTCTTTTTGGACAGCACTGACTGTTTTCTGGCATTACTTCCATGCAGGGTAAATTTCACACTAACAGCTTCAAAAGATTTTAACATGAAATGTTCTGTACTCAGGCTCACTTTGCTGGGGCAGCCAGTGCTGGAGAAACTGAATTTGAAAAATATACTGTACTCTACTGCACTGTGTTTAATTAATAATCTCCCAGAATTATCAAATATTATTGGATCACCATTTCATCCACAGAACTCAATCAGGCAACTGAGTGCTTTGAGTCCAATTTGTGCCATACTCTAGATAATGTATCTCCTCTTAAAATAAAAATAATCAGAGAGAGAAAAAATAGCACACTGCTATTATAATGATATGCACACACTAAAAGAGAACACTCAGCAATCTGAATGAAAATGACATCAAACTAAATTAATGGTATTCCAGGTAGCATGGAAAAAGAGTCTCCTTAACTACAGAAAAGCTCTTAGTTCTGATGGAGTAACATTTTTCTCAAATCTAATAGAAGATAATAAAACTAATCCAATATACTTATTTAATATTGTTGTAAAATTAACTAGGAATAAAACCATTAATAAAACATGCAGATCATCAACTTATAGCAGTGACAAATTTGTGAACTTTTTTTAATGTCAAAATTAAAAATACCAGGCAACAAATATTAATTCCCTCAACTTAAAGTCAGATAACTAAGACAGTAAATAACAATATACCACTATCTGTTCAGCAACTAGAGTGTCCTCAGGAGACGGAGCTAATCTTATTAATTTCCTCATCAAAATCATCAACGCTATATTCAATGTGATTAATTATTTCCGTAGCACTGGTTACGTAGCTAAATCTTTTAAACTAGCAGTTATCCAAATGTCCAGATATTTACCAATATGAAACCTTCCTTTTATCTTCACCATCTGAAAAAAAGTTGTAGCACAGCATTTATGTCTATTTACATCATTTATATCTATGTAAACATACCATTCATGAAATGTATCAGTCTGGATTTAGGCCTCATCATAGCACAAAGACAGAACTCGTTAAGGTGGTAAATGATGAGGCGTACATCCTGACCGATACATTTAGGCCTCATCATAGCACAAAGACAGAACTCGTTAAGGTGGTAAACCTACTGTCTCCCTGCTTGTGTTTTTTCACCTTAGTGCAGCTTTTAACATTACTGATCATACTATTCTCCTTGATGGATTAGAAAATGTTTTTGGAGTTAAGGGAACAGCTCTCTTCTGGTTTAGATCTTATTTAACTGACCATTATCAGTTTTGTAGATATAAATGGTGACTGTACATTCTAATGTTATGTTTGGAGTTCCACAAGGTTCTGTTCTAGGCTTGCTGCTTTTTTTCTTTATGCATGCTCCCTTTGGGTAATATAATTCATGAACATGGTATTAGCTTCCACTGTTACACTGATTACACCTAGTTGTATACTTCAGCAAAGCCAGATGAGAGATACCAGCTTAATAAAGTTGAGAAATGTGTAATGGACATAAGTCACTCGATGCTTACTAATTTCCTCTTATTAAATTTTGATAAGACTTGTATCTTGGACCTCAAGCAGCTAGAAATAAGGTTTCTGATTATGTAGTAACTTTGGAGGTGTTTCAGTTTCATCTTGTGCAGCAGTAAAGGACCTTGGTGTGATTAATGACCAGAGTCTTTCATTTGAAGCTCATGTAGATGATATTTGTCGGTTCACCTTCTTTCATCTCAGGAATATTACTAAAATAAGAAATATGATGTCACTGCATGATGCAGAAAAACTTGTTCATGCTTTTGTTACCTCAAGGTTAGATTATAGTAATCCTTTACTGTCTGGATGTTCTAATAGGTGCATAAACAAGCTCCAGTTAGTGCAGAATGCAACAGCAAGAGTCCTTACCAGAACCAGAAGATATGAGCACATCATCCCTATCTTATCTACACTCGACCGGCTCCCAATTAAATTTTGCATAGAATATAAATTGCTACTTTTAACCTCTAAAGCACTTAATGGTCTTGTGGTACATTAACTTAGTGAACTTCTTATCATTTATGATCCACCACACCCACACAGATCAAAAGGTGCAGACTGCTTAGTGATACCTTGAATAAAGAAGATTACTGCAGGAGGTAGAGCTTTCTCTTATAAAGCCCCACACTTATGGAATAGCCTTCCAGTTAATGTTCAGGACTCAGACAATCTTTAAAACTAGGCTGAAAACTTACTTGTTTAATCAAACATTTTGTTAATACCCTTTTATTAGGTAAAGGAGTAGATATTTGGATATAGAAAGTTCTGGTAAATGGGATGTTGGGATGCTGTCACTCCTTTACTCTCACATGCTCACTCAGATCTGTTGACAGTGAAGCGGCTGATTACCTCATGGTATAGGATGCCCTCATGTCTGTCTTTCTTCTGATTCTCTCTTTTTAGTTATGTTTTCATAACCAGTCATACCGGAGTCCCTGCCTGTACTCAGCACTGATAAACTCTCTTCTTCAACCATTACACTCTCAGGAGCATACCTAGCAATCTCTCTCTTTCTCTCTCTCTCTCTCTCTCTCTCTCTCTCTCTCTATTTTTGTTGAGGTACACATGCTACTTCTGAGATACCAGTGATCCTGATCTTCTCTCTGAATCCTAATAAGCTACTACTGTTTAGAGTTCACATCTCAGAAGCCCCACGCTCCTGCTGAAGATGTCCCATATGGACCTAAATATACACTCAGAAACTGTGCAGATGACTTTACACTGCTGGTGATATTAACTCTTTTACTAAAACGATTTAGGACTGCAATTACTATTTTGGTTGAAAGATAACCAGTTACACTTTATGTTGGACTGTAATGAAGTTCCTGCCTCATGGTTTGTATTTTTATCTGGTTTCACCAAAATGAGGATGGGTTCCCTTTAGAGTCTAGTTCCTCTCAAGGTTTCTTTCTCATGTCATCAGAGGGAATTTTTCCTTGCCACTGTCACCACAGGCTTGCTCATTAGGGATGTACAGGATAGAGAAATGTATAAAATTTTGTTTAAATTCTTTACCAAATTTGTTGTACTATGTAAAGCTCATTTGTGACAATGTAACTTGTAAAAAGCGCTATACAAATAAAATTGATTTGAATTGATTTGAAGTGCCAACCCACTTAAAGCCTAAGAATATGTATTGTGCTACTGAAATCCTACAATGCAATTCAGTAAGTTAGTGTCCAAATAATGTGGAGAGTACAGGATACCCACAGTGCCACCATTCTATCCCACAGATTAATTCAGATATTCTAGACTAATTCTACTGCTAAAATGTTTTGAGATGAAAACAAACATGCAATTCTGATGAAGGGTATTCTAAAAAGCTACGAGAAGCAAACCCTATATATATATTGTGTAAAACAATAACCATTACAACGTAAATAGTACATTAAAGGCCAGATCTATTAAGATCCCAATTTGCATGTACTAATTTGTGTGCGGAATCTAGAATTTTGCGTGTGGGGTGGAACCGCGGTTCCATCAGAACTTTAGCCACCTCCCTCAAATGCTCCCAAAGCATGGAAGATGCACGTGGCCTCATCGTTGGCACAGGCGGTCAGGTACGACACTCAGGCCATTGCCACACACAGATGGTCAGCCAGGTAACTGGATGCAGACGCGCTATTTTGCACCTTTGCAAGACGCAATCCTTAGTGCGCACTGTTAGTAAATC
>JAQMYF010000012.1:42366037-42386037 GCA_030014195.1 Neosilurus mollespiculum | reverse complement strand
ATTTACAGCATTTGGCAGACACTCTTATCCAGCGCGACTTTTACAGCTGAGCAATTGAGGGTTAAGGGCCCAACAGTGGTGATAGTGGTGATTGAACCACTGACCTTCAGATCAGTAACCCATCACCTTAACCACTAAGCCACCACTGCCCTGAGGGTGAAAATCAGGAGAAACTAAACTTCTATCACTCTAGATCTGCATTCTACCATTGACATCCTAAAATTTTGGATGAATTTGTTTCAGTGAAAGCATTCTTGTGATGATTTCACTACTCCTGGCCCAGTCACTAAATCCACAAACACCTCCGTACAGAAGGAGCAGCCTTTACTTTATAGAAAAAAAAAAACATTCTAGTCCTCATTATCATTTGGTCATGAGATTACTGGCGTCCACTGCACATTGACTTCAAAAAATAAAAACAAATGCAGACTTCAGTGGCCTCTTTGTCATTGTTGTTGTTTGTTTCCTCATATGGGGCAATTCAAAGTTCACAATAAGATTTGATATAGGGCACATTTATTATTATTATTATTATTATTATTATTATCATTATAAATTAATAATAATAATAATAATAGTAATAATAATAATAACAACAACTACTACTACAACCTAACAATAACAAGAAAAATCTTATCCAAGAAATAAATCAAAGTTTAGCAGGAACGCTGGCAGTGTGAATGTAGCCTAAGAAAATGTAGAACAAAGACATGAGGCTCACAGCTAATTTGCTGCATATAAAGAGGCAAGACAACACAAACATGCATTGCATTCAGGCAGTGACATTCATTATGAGGAACAAGAGCAAACCACAATAAGAGGGCGTGCACTTGCTCCTCCAGCAAACATTATACAGGAAATAACTAACCAAAAGTAGAAAAGGGGCTCATTTAAATGAAGTCATTAGCGACATGACTTCCTGTAAGCTATTTGAGCATGGCTTTATATGAGGTGGTTTAATACCACATCACAGGTCTTGGTATGAGCCAGAAGCAGCTACCCTACAAGCACACGATGATGTAGATCACTGAGGTATGTATACTTTTGATTGCATACAAGAACAATCTACAATTATTTGCTGTTATATAGCAAACTGAAACTTACAACCTTTTTATATTACTGTAGAAATACATAGACATGTTTTGTGTAAGAGTAGAGTGTAAATATAACATATATATATAAAATTTCCACTCGATGTGGTTGATATTTATCCACCATTCATTGATCTATATAATGGATATGTTGGTGACATTTAAAAAAAAAATAAAGAAAGAAAATAGGCTATAAATCAAAGAGAAAGAAAAAGAGAACCATAATAGTGTCAGTGTTTCAGTATGTGCTTTTAGACCACCCTGGCCGACAGCCAAAGTTAAACATAGGGTTTCACTTCAACATTTTAATACTATACCCTTTATTATTCATTTCTGTATATATTCAAGGCAATTCCCATACTTAATTACACTAAAGGTTTTTTATATTTCCACCCCACTACATGAGTAATGATTTTCCATGTGGGTGAATTAGGGGCTGAAAGGTGATGCTTAGCAGTGACAACATAACACAACAAAATAAGCAAGTTAAATAAAAAGTACATAAAAACAGGTGTAGTGTTAGTACATGTCTACAGTATGAAGAGTGATGTATGGATACATGAACAAATATCCTCAAAAAAAATCACCTTCATATTATAAAGACAAATGCATGTTCTTTTTTTCCTTGACATGTATTATCAGCTGAAAATATATGTTTGTTTGTTTATTTTTATTTTTTATTTTTTTTTGCAGGGTGGGGTTTTTCAGGCTTTTACTAAACTGTATGTGTACAGGGGTCCAAAAGTCTGAGACAAATAAAGTAAATGTTTCCATTTTGTACTTTTCTACAAAACTACAAACCATTAAATCAGTAATATATTGAACAAAAACTAAAATCATAAAAAATATTTTTCCTGAATTTCTGAATTTAAAGTACTTGGTATGTCCCAGGCAGCATGGTGGTGTAGTGGTTATCACGTCTGCCTCACAACAAAAAGGTCCTGCATTCAAGTCCCGGAAGTTTGTTTGGAGTTTAGATGTTCTCCCTTGTTCGCGTGGCCTTCCTTTGGGTACCCCAGTTTACTGCCACAGTCTAGAGATGTGCACATTAGGCTAACTGGCACTTCCAGATTCCCCCTAGGTGCGATGTGTATGGTTGTGTGTGTTGGACTGGCGAGCTGTTCAGGGTGTACCCTCCCTTCACAAATTTAACAGGATTAAATTTCGACAAATTAATGAATAAAAGCTGTGCTCCTCTTTTGGTTTATTAAGAGCATGCACCGAATCTGACACGGGCTCCAGAGGTTTGTGTATTACCTGGCAATCCATCTTAGATCAAATCAGTCTGAGTGTCATCTCATTGTGTGGAATGGTTAAAACCCAAGCAAAATACAGCCTTTTATACAAACTGTTTAGACTATTATCATCACAGTTTCCTGGCAAAAAGTTAAATAGTGGCAAATATAGTGCAGAATCTTTCATATAGAATCACATACATATTATTTAACGCTGCCTTTTTTAAAAATATATGTTTAAAATAAACCCAAATGATGCTTGTTAGACTTTTGGATGCTTTATATCTAGTGTCATATACATGTGTCATTGTTTAAACTCCCACTGAACAAGTTCACCCACATGGAAACATCATATACCATCATATAAAAATAGAGACCACTGTATCTTTTTCTGAATAATGTTGACTGTGATGTTCATTTGTCATATCAGGCAATTCATCATGGAACAGAACACATCTTCGCCCATCATCCCTGAGAGTCACCTCCCTCCAGTCTTCAAAATAGTCAGCCTGGTGTTCTACAGCATCATATTCACTGTAGGCTTGGTGGTCAATTTCACAGCCCTCTGGGTTTTTGCTCTAACTACAAAAAGAAGGAACTCTGTCACCATTTACATGATCAATGTGGCTGTGGTGGACCTCATTTTCATTCTCTTGCTTCCATTCAGAATGGTCTACTACAGTAAGGACTACTGGCCGTTTGGTGATATGTTCTGTAGAATCAATGCAGCACTAACCATACTCTACCCATGTCTGGCGCTCTGGCTTTTTGCCCTCATTAGCGCTGACCGATATGTTGCAATAGTTCAGCCACGGCACAGCAAAGAGCTGAAGAATGTAACCAAGGCTGTGTTGTCATGTGTGGGTATATGGATCATGGCACTAGGTGGGGCAGCATCACTTCTTTTCCTGGATGAAGATCCAGACCAATTCTCCAACCATACCACCTGCCTGAAGATGCAAGACATCATCTACCTGCGCCGAGACAACTCTGTCCACTTTGCCCGAATGACTTTCTTCTTCTTAGTGCCCATGCTTATCATGGTGGGCTGTTATATCGTCATTGTGGACAACCTGATTCATGGACGTACATCGAAACTCAAGCCCAATGTAAAGCAAAAATCCATCCGTATCATCATCACACTGATCATGCAGGTGCTGGTGTGTTTCGTTCCCTTCCATGTCTGCTTTGTGTTCCTGCTTTTTGAGAACACTGGCCAGGATTACAGTGTCTGGGGTGCTTTCACCACCTTCCTGATGAACATGAGCACAGTGTTGGACATTATACTGTACTACATAGTTTCAAAGCAGTTTCAGGACCGAGTGATTAGTGTGATCCTCTACCGGAACTATCTGCGAAGTGTGCGAAGAAAGAGTCGACACACAGGAAGTGTACGCTCTCTCAGTAACCTTACCAGTGCCATGATCTGATGAAACTGGTGTGGTTTGAGAACATGAAAGAAAACTATTTTTAAATATAACATTTCAAACTAGACTTGAAAAAGAGGAAGATACTGGAGCTTGAATAATTTCACTTTCTTTTACTGAATTAGTTTAGAACTTTTCAAACTAGGAAACCTGGTGGGCATGTTGGGTTCTGCTTTCAGCCAACTCATGAAAGTAAAGCAAGGGTGAACCATAGCAAATATGAAGTATACCACTGACAGCATTATTTAAAAGAATTAAGGAAAACTTCAAAATGTCAGTCTATGTAAGGCAGAATGTTTATGTAACTTTTTACAAACCAACATAAACCATTATAATAATTACTTGAGAACAAAGTGAATAGTCTGTTTTTGTTTTGTTTTGTTTTTTTAATTGCACCACTGTACACTGGTAGAAAAATTGCTGGACTGGTTGCATAAAGCAAACAGATTACATATATGGGGTACTGGTTTTTCATTCACAGTTAAGAATATAGTCAAGCATATTGAAAAGGCTTTTGATATTATATAAACATCAGCAATTTTATTTATTTATTTATTTATTTTTTAACTTTATTCATGATCAACAAACCGAGAAAAAAAAAAAACTTCCTGCTGACTTTCATAAAAAATATTCCCAGTTGATTTTCATTTTTCTTAGGGATTAAAAGCATTTTGATACCGTTAAACTGCTGCACTATGTAATCGAACCAAGAATATGTTCTGGATCTTGGTACTGTTTTAGTAGTATGGGTGATATTTGAGGCATAACAGTTAGCTTTGCTTGATGCTTGACAATCTTTCCACAATCAGGACTCAAATGGGATGTGGAAACAGTGACTAAACACAGTTCTCTATCTTCTAGCAAAATATGCAGCCATCTTAATTTTACACAATTCGCTGAGGGAAAATTAGGATGCTAATCAGATTCAGATACCATCTTTCCATGTCATGAGAGAAAACAACTCAAAATATTAGCCAAGCATTTAAATGTGCACTTAGACATTATCCGGATAGGATACATACGGTCAGCCCTCCCATAGATCCCTAGTCTGTATTATTGTACACAGTTAGCATGTCAAATTTTATCAGCTGCATGGTCTGGTATGTGCAAGCATGCAATTGGTCTGGGCAAGCACATTAAGTAATTAATGAATTTATGGTTTGTCCACTCCAATTCTAAAAATAGTTTATTGACAAAATATTAATTTCCTAATATGTTTATAGCTTCTATAAGCCACAGTCATGTGAAAAAATAAGTATAAGCCATAGAGGTTGTTGGGTCCATGTCTGTCTTCCAAAGTTCCTATTTTCCCCAGTACCTATGCTCTCCAGAACCTTTCATTCATTCATTCATTTTCTGAACCGCTTAATCATAATTAGGGTCATGGGGAGGCCGGCACCCATCTCAACCCTACCACCAGGCCACCACTGCCCCTCCCCAGTACCTATGTTCCCTAACCCAAACCCTATTAACATTGAAAATGTGAAATCACGGTTATTCCATAGATTGTTACTTTGAAGATCCATTAATTTAATAAGGACCAGGTAACATAGAGACTGGGGAACATCACATCGGGTCTGGGGAACATAGGAAGTTGGAAACATGGGGCTGATCCCAAGGTGGTTGATTTTATTTCAGCATATTTAAACATACAAACATTTTATTCTTGTTGATGCAGTGCCTACAAATGAAGGTGTTATACTCCAACAAAGACACATGAAATAATATTTTAGCCATTTTCATCATTGAAATAAATAAACAAGCAATAAAAAGATCAGTCACATAAAAAAAAAAAAAAAAAAAAAAAAAAACAAGTACACCTTTAAATTGGTCACATCATCAAGTCCATAAAATTATAGTCAGGTGTTCCAGATGTTCCAGGTGTGCCTCCTGCATGTGGAACCTGTCTTATTTAAACCTTACATCTAAGTTATATTCTTCTCTTTGTTATTGAAATGTGTGGTGCTAACATAACAAGATTTATAGAGCTCATTGAGGCCTTCAGGAAAAAAAAGTCTGGCAAGGAATTTAAAAAGATCTCTGAGTTATTTGAAATAAATAAATAATTCCCATGAAAAGAAGATTTTTTTAAATGGTAATTTGTGTAGGTCTGGCTGTCTTTAACAAATATGGTCTGAAAGTAGGTCATTTAAAATAAGTCTCCAACAACCCCAGCCCCATCTCATCTCAGGGTGTGTTCATACAAGGGTATGCTTGTAAGGAATAAGAGTTAGGACTGTGGGAATAATACACACTGGACAGATAAATCAAATGTAGCAGAGTTCGGTCACAGTCACAGTACACATGTGAACATGAGAGCCTCAAAGCAACTGTGAAGCATGCTGGTAGAATTGTGTTTTGGGGTTGCTTCATTGTGTCAGGAAAAAGGGAGCTTACAGTCACTGATTCAACTATGAAATCTGCATCTTATCCAAGAGTGCATGAAGATAATGTGAGGCCATGTGTCTGCGAGTTGACCTGGAGGTGGAACATAATTCAAGAGGATAATGATAATAAGCACACTAGCAAATCCACCAAGGAATGACTCTCATCGAAGAAATGAAGCATTATGGAATGGCCTTGAATGGATTTGAGAAGAGCAGGACTTTAAAGGAAACCTTAAAATATCTACCTGAAGGAAGAGTGATCAAGAATTTTAGCAGGGCAATGTCAGAGACTGCTGGACAGTTATGCAAAATCCCTATGAGATAAAAAAAAAATGCCTGTTTTTGCTAATAAGTAAATGGTTGAAAACCAGAATCTTCGGTGTGGTTTTGCTTCTAGTATATTAGCTTTATGTAGGGCCTGTTTAAAAGGGAGTCAAATATTTGCTTTTAAAAAATACAGTAAAAATACTGGTTAAAAAGAATCAACAATTTCTATGGGATGTACACATTTTTCACATGAATTTTTTCCAAAATGTAAAATATCAATAATAATAAGAAGAAAAAGAATAAAATCTATTCACTGTGTCTTCAAAATGTGCCAAAAATAATGTAACTACATACAACATATTTATTTAACCTAGTACTTTTATTTACTCTCACTGGACCATGACCTCCGTATTGTTGTGTTTTTAATAATAACATGTAGTTTATTTAATTATCTATACCAGCGTCTAGTATAATGTGCTTGCTTCTTATCTCAAACAGAGTAAAGAAACAGTAGGAAAATAAACATCAATTGCTATAGAATTGCTCGTTTTTTATATATATATAAATTATACTTTGCCTTTTAATTTGAAAATTATGCTGATGTAAAGGAAAAATCGTCCTTGTTATCATAATAAGAACTTGATTATAGTTTAGAACCATTTAAAAAAAAAGTTTCACACATATTATTGCAAAGGAGACTATGCAGCTGTAAATGCATTTACTTTGATCTTTACATTACATATACATTAAAAAACTATAACAGTATAATCTGAAATTAAACTTGTTACAGCTTTTTCAGTAGTAGTGTGTGTGTGTGTGTGTGTGTGTGTGTGTGCGCGCGCGCCCGTGCCTTACTATGTAGGAAGAGCCATTGATATTAATGTAACTGGAATACTAAATTTATTCTCATTTTTAAGGGCATTGATTTTAAAACTAATACGGATCATTAATATTTTGTTTAATTATTTTCAACATCTGTGTTTATATTTGTTCAGAAGCATGTTGTTTGCTTTGCCAGAGAGTGGTGCTGTTACACAGAGGAGGTCTTTACTAAACTGAGCACTGATTTACTTCATTAATGCCAGCAGGTGGAAGCAAATGCTGGCAGATGTGTGAACATAAGAGCAATGAAAGATAGGCACAACTTGCTTGAGAAGGCTAGGGTCCATCTAATGGCCGCACTTTAATGTCCCTGATGGAATCTATCATTTATTGACCACAGTGGAGATTTATTTTTGAAGAAAGAAATCTCCTAGGACATAGAGGGCATCGGCCTGGGCTGAACGGTCATGGAGAGGTGTAAAGAAGAACATATAGTACCGATATATGCTGTGTATTGTGTTTTTGGAGTATGTACTGTGTTTGTGTTTTGACAGTAGATTGCATTTCTAGCCAGATTATTTCTTTATTATTAAAACAAATGCAGGATATTGTTTCCTATGTAACACTTTAGCCAAAATTTACAAGAACAAAAATGGACACTATTTAAGTCTATGTCTGTTTAGTCATGTATGATATTTAATCCTCTTCAGAAACAGATAAAGGTGTCTCATACTTTAACAGAGACTGATCATCAATGCTATAGCTAATTAAACAAAGCATTAATCTATGTCAGCACATGAAATATATATTCGGAAGCTGTGGCAAATTGCAATAAATTAAAGCACAAGGAACAAAAAAAGAACAAATAAAGCCATAGACATATGAGTGAAAAAATTGTTGGTTATAGAAGAATAAAATAGCAATTTAAACTTCATTTTCATTTAAAATGGATATAATGAATATTTTCAGGTCAGGTTGCTTTGAGAGCTTCATGGCTGGTTAAATTTAAAGGCATTATAAAAATTGACCATTAAAGCATTAGTCTGAATATAGCAAATAAATACACTTAGAGGATGTCAGCTTTACGCCCTAGTTTCTGATGTTGAAAAACCATCTGTGTACATTCAGTAGTGCAAAGACCAGCTAACATCACCATCTGGGAATGGAGACTTGAGCTCTGTTAAGTTCCTTTAAACATCCGCATTAAATATATCTGTCACATTCAATTCTTCTGGAACACAGCCTTCATCTCAGTATATTCACATGAGGTCTGATATACTA
Organism: Neosilurus mollespiculum; assembly: GCA_030014195.1. Classification (NCBI taxonomy): domain Eukaryota; kingdom Metazoa; phylum Chordata; class Actinopteri; order Siluriformes; family Plotosidae; genus Neosilurus; species Neosilurus mollespiculum. The sequence goes on along the minus strand of JAQMYF010000012.1, from coordinate 42,377,527 downwards.
AAGCATTTTCACACATGTTAAAATCTGTGCTAGAGAAAAAATAGAAGAAAAGAAAAAAACAGGATAAGCACGCCTGGAAGTGGTTTGTGGAGCGTGTCCGCCACTCAGCCCTCACATGGAATAAAATACAAATAGTCTACGGAGGCTGCTTCTTGTGTGGCTCTCACATGCTATACACCGACAGACATGTTAAACAATATTAACCACAGTGGTTGTTGTTGATTAATTTTCAGAAATGTCTACTTGTACCTGGGTGAGAACATTTAGCTTGTTACAACTGCTTAGGATCAGTGATTCAGTTAGGGTTTGGGTGTAACTAACATTGTTGGGTATGGACACCTTTGTGCTTGTCTTGTCTGAGTGGTAATATTGCCTATCCACCCTGAGTACTGATAGTTTTATTAGCTCTGATACCCCAGGGGACAAATATCACCTTCCTTAATTTTCTATAGCAGCAGCTCTGTCAATGATGTTGCTACATGGTTTATATTAACATGCTCATTCTAATATTATTGTATCTTTAATTAACAGGAAGTTGTACAAAGGGCATTCCACATAATTTAAAACTTATGAGGGATACATTTGTATAAGTACGGTGTATAATCATAGACATGATGAGGTTTTCACTAAAGAGGTGTGTAATTATTTAACATTTATGAAAGGGTACTCAAGCATTAGCATTTTGCATCAGTTGAATGTAAAGCTCTGTTTTCTGCAGTAGGAAAGTCCTTAGTGTAGATGACACTGTACTTTCTCAATAAGTCCGATGAGTGAATGAAAGTTTATTTCTGATAGAGAACAAGAATGTTCACAATTTCCTCCGGGATCAATAAAGTATTCTGATTCTGATTCTGAATTAATAATAAAAATTAATTGGTTTTGTAGATGGTCCACATCAATGAATGAACTATACATATATGCAAGGCGCAAAGTGTGGCTCTTTTAGATTGCTGCAGTATGATATGTGCTATTATAGGAAAAAGGTCATTTATTTATGTAAATTCCATAATTGTCATCAAAGGTTGATGTAAAATGGAGATTAAAAACTAAGTAGGCAAGGGTGGAGTATCATAATGTTTTTTTTCCTATTTCAACAGTCATTCATTTTTAAGTTCCATCCCAAATTGCCCAATGCTCCCTGTACAGTTCCATAGTATGTATAATAATGGAGCATGTGCCCTCATGGGTGCACTTCTTGACAGGTGGTATGTTGTTTGGTACACAGCCTGAGTTTGCTTTGCTTTGCTAGAGAAATGCAGTGCTTTTGCAGAGCTAGTTTTCCGATCCATATTTATTTACTTTTTTGGCTCATTTAAAAAAAATTACAGTTTACAAGGACTGCACAGTATTTCTTCCAGTGCTTTCACTGGCAATAATTATATATAAATTGGAAGAAGAATGCAACTTTTTGCTTTTGGAAGCTGAAATAGTGATCTTTCCGCCAGGTGTGTGGTAAACCAGTTTTTAAAATAGTTTTTTTAAGGATTTTTTTTTTCTTGTGTTTCCATGGAGTATATATGAAAACTCTTAGGTTTAAAAAGATGCCATTAAGAACACAGTGTTTAATTGTGTTCGAAGCGTGCAGAGCTCACCTGACCTGCCTTTGTCATGCTTAAAATATGTAAAAATATACTATAAAAATCTTGATTTAGAGTGCTTTTATGTTTCCATGTACTACAAAAGCAATATACAATACTATACAAAAACAATAATTTTTCTCAGGCTTGGATTTTGCTGAATGGAATAGTCCCATCAATATTCCATCTTGGAGACTTTTAAGTGACATCCACCTCTCCTTTAGCAAATTATTGTTAAAAACTCAATATAAAAATTAGTTAAAACAATTATATAAAGTTTATGTTATTATTTAAATATTTAGTCTCTATTTTTTAGGGTTTTTTTGTTTTGTGATGGTTATGGAGAGTAGCAGTGTGTATAATCTATGCTACTGTATAAATTTACATTTTTTGATTATTCTTAAAATCAATGGATTTTGAAATATTTGTCTTACTTTTTTCTCTACTAAACATCATTGTAGTTTAATTCCTTGTTACTCTATAAACTTTTCGTACTTCTCTATTTTGTTTTCATGTTTGTATATTATATTCATTAATTCATTTTCTGAACCGCTTAATCATAATTAGGGTTGCAGGGAGGCTGGCGCCTATCTCAGCCAACTCTGGGTGAAAGCAGAGAACAGCCTGGATAGCTCACCAAGCCATTGCAGGGCAGAAACACGCTGACGGCAACCCAATGGCCTACTCTTTACGAAATTCAGCAATGGTTATTTTACATGCCTCTCACCACAGACAGTACAAGACATGGCTGGCCTTTCGATAACCCAGTTAGCTGCATTGGGGGGACAGCAGTGACAACTCGGTGAAAGTGGGGCTTGAACCCCCAGCTTTGGCTCAGTAAGCCAGCACCTTACCACCGGGCCACCACTGCCCTGTATATAATACAAATTTAATATAAAATGGGATGTGTATTAGGAGAACTCATTAGTTAATACTTTCTTAATTCAGGCAATACTCCTTTTTCTATTCATACCCACTGGATATGAGCAATCATGGTCTGACTGGCTAACCGGTTACTAAGATATCACCACATATGTCATTAGTAGTAATGGAGGTAGTCACGACTCATGCTAAAATTACCACTAACACTAGCCTGCTGGGTCTTCCGTTCAATTTAGAAAAAGTCTATGAAAAGTAACAAATTTATATAAAAATACTTAATAGTCGTAATTTTTTATTTTTATTTTTATTTGTTTATTTATTTTTTAATTCTTTTTTTTTTTACATTTTCAGGAATTAGCCTTTTTTTCACCAATCGTCCTGCTGTGAGGAACAAGCCTCCCTTGCGCTTCACCTGCTATTCAGGCATATAAGATTCGAGCTCGTGGAATAACTGTTAAATATACAGAGTGGCAGGAGTCAATAGGAATATTGAGCAAATATATTGATCTGAATATGTTGAGCAAAAACCATAAAAAGATGATTATGGTAATGGCAGATAGCAGTGATAGCCGTTGAAAAAAGTGAAGAGCAGAAGTGTAATCATGGAGCGCATACAAAATGTTGTAAATAATAAAAACAAAATGAAGTATATGTAGAATATTCTATTTGATAAACACTGAACCGCTGAGTGAGGGATTTTGGACATAGCAAGGCTTTCAGAATAGTTTAGCAAACTTCCCAGCATGCACTGCAGTCAGCTTAGTTGATTTACGTACTTCAAAGTAGGTAAACATTCCCTGATGCAGACAGAGACCGCAGCCCAGCATGCATGATGAATTATCACAAAGCTTTGTGGATAATTTTGAATCTTCGTAACAAGTGCTTTTGTCATAGAAAAATTAATGAAAACAAGATTGTCTTTCATTTGAGCTGATTTAACCGCCTCGGCAGCCAGATGCTCCTCTCTGGATATAAAACCAGTCAGCACTAAACAAAGCCCGACAAAAAAAACTAGCATTTTTTTTCAGCAGCTCTTGCTGCAAATAAATCAGGCGGCGCGCACAATGGCCATCTGTTTGTTATTTGATATGTGTGAATACGTGTTGTAATGACTTTGTTTGTGAATCAGTCAGTGCACTGGAACACACAAGAGCTCTCCAAGTGCCGGAGTGTTCAAAGCTAATCATATAATTGGACACAATAGTCAATGACAAATGGAGTTGCATAGAGCCAGCCAGCTGGGAAGTGAATATGTAATCATTGTAAAATCATATCATTTTGCATATTTGAAGACAGCTTAATAGAGTTTGCTTGTCACCGCACTATCAAGTGATGATCAGAGAGGGCCACGTTGTATTTGTTCTCTAGAATATTGCTCCTCTGCATCTGCACTGAGTTAAATGGAATGGAAACAGTGTTATTTCTTTGCTTCGCAGCTGCTATATGTCTTCACTGCGCCACGGGATTTGTAATGGAATTCTACTGTTCGTGAGCATTAAAGTGAGAAGCATACACTCAGTTGCCAGTTTATTAGTTCTTAGATTGTTATACCTAATAAACTGGTGACTGAGTATATATATAAATATCTGAATGGAGCTATAACTGTCAAATGCACTTTTTTAAAGCGTTATGGGTCAATACAGGCGTGCAAATGCAATCAAACACGTTTGCTCTAATCATCAGCACTGATTGTGATGTTCTCCTTTGAAAGACTAAACAGCAACTGAAAATTCAGTTTCCGATCGGAATGAGAGATTTGTGACTGATTAACAATAGTATTTTCAAAGGTAAACATTTAAGATGTTGTTAAGCTCCTGGTTGTATTTAGGCTCAGTTCCCTCAAGAGCCATTACTTGCCTCCTGTAAATTGCACAGCTTGTAAGCAAACTAGTCTGAGACCAATGAATAACTTTGTGTATCTCTGGGGTGGTCCACCTTGTCCTAGCCTCTTTTTACTGTTTACTGCACTGTCCTTGTATTCCATTGCTTAGCCCAAAGTTACACTTCTCAATAGAGTTTCCATGCTTGGTTACTGTTTCTGCTGGAAAAACATTCTATCCACTCTTTTCTTCAAACACTTTCCATGAATGCAGTTGGAAAAAACAAAACAAAACATTGCTTTATACCCTTCATTAGTGCTTATTTACAGTGGTAAAGCTACGGTGGTAATGCTCTGTGCAGTCCCTATGGTACACATATTTACTCACAGTAGCTTACACTTAAAAATCTTATCTAGGCAGGGAAACACAGACTCCCTTGAAATGCTTAATCTCTATTAAAAGGGATAATCTCTCATCAAGAATGTGCTCAGTGCAAAGATGACTCCCATTGACCCACACCAGTTAGCAGAGGAGAACGGAGGATGAGAATGTATGGCTTTGATTACAGCTGTGGCTTTTTTAGCGCATTACATTGTTGCTGATTCACACACGGAGGATTGCGGCACCATTAAAGGGTATAAATAATGTAAGACCCTTTTCTACACTACTCAGCTAAGTGCCTTGAAACTTTGGGCCGCTTTTGTCAGGTTCTCAATAGATTAAGACATGATTTATTTTAGGTTCATAAAGCAGCATGTTCCCGACCGCGTCCAGCAGGGAAAGAGTGTTAGGTGTTCTGGTTTTAATTGTGCAGCAGTGTGTAGACAGGGGGCTGTGTCAGATCAGGTTAATATTTAATTTAACCTCACTTAACTATCCACACAATCCGGCGGATCACAACGGCAGGGCAAGGGCTTGCATTACAGCTGTGATAAGATGAAAAAGCTAACATTTCCAAAGCATGGCTCTACTCCTGCCTCAACAAGATATTTGCATTAAGATGAAATGGACATGGCATATCTCTCATTCTCTCTCAAGGCTGATTTATAGCACTGAGTTGAAGTATAATATGCTCCCCTGTGTTTCTCTGGGAGTCTATTGAAGTCAGCACTGAGGAAAAACAATTAAACCCAATCTACAACTTGACTGCATGTCTGTGTCAGGGGCTGTTATACGGAGATACCCTGTTATTCAGAATAATTAAAACACAATGCGTGTAGCTCAGCCACTACGGTCCCATCTAAAAGCCTAAAGAGTGAGAGTGCAGTAAGAGAGCCATGGCTGGAGGAGGAGAATACGAGGAACTGCTCTTCAGCATGACAGCACAGGGGAATGCTGTCTAGGGATCTGAGCTCAGAGAGCATGGTTGTGTGTGCATGTCACGTAGCTAGCTCCGAGAGCTCAATTACAAGATTGATACTCGGAGAGGAAACTTCATTTTGCTTTACAGATGTCGACACTGCTAGAGAAAAAACAAGGTTGTTGTTTAACATTAGACGGTTTGGCGGAATGAGAATAAGCACAAACGCAAGGACTCAGGCAGTTATTTCTGACTAATAACCCTAAAGTTTTGAGGCCTATTAAACCTTCCCACTGATTACAGCCTGTCAGGCACAGGCGGAGGAAGAGTGGGGTAGATACTGCGCAGCATTTGAGCAGAGGCCAATATTTAATGAAGTTCTGAGGACATCTCTGTTTCATTTCAGATGCATAAAGAACCTGAAGGTCTTTCTCTATGTTTTCATCTTAATTTGATTACATGGCATCTTGTCTGTGTGAATGATCTGTTTTGCCTCAAGAGGACATCTTAATCACTTTTTACTCGTGGCTTCATCCCTCTAAACATGCTGCAACTGTTCTGGACTTTTACCAGCCCCACTTGACTGAGAGGTAAAAATGCATTTGGGGAAAGAAAAGCAAAAGAGGGGAGACAGAGAGAAAGAAACAAGCAGTAAGAGACTCAGGGCTCCATTTTAGTGCACACATAAGAGTAATTTGATGGTTAATGCATGTTGTTATTTTGGTTGGGCGCACGCCAGGATTTTTAGTGTTTGCACAGTTGCTATTTTTCGTGCTCATAAATTAATGAACATACTGCGTTGAAATGGGTAGAGTGGCATAAAACAGGTTATGACATTCAAAATTTGCAGAGGCAGTGGCATTTTCTCACCCATAAATGCATGCATGCTACTGCATCTCAACCCTCTCTGCAACCCTCTCTTAGTACAGATCCAGGGATAAAATGATATTTTGCTGACCTCAACACAATGTTCAAAGTCTTCCCGTTTCTTAGAACAGCTTTTAAAATGCTCACTATTCATAGTTTCCCACTTCAGTGTACTGTGCCTAGTCACATATGTATATATATTTTATATACAAAAAATGATTAAACTAATTCCCTATCAAAACCAAATAATTGTGGCTATTATGGTAAACTCGCACATTAATCATATATGAATAAAAATGTTGACTTGTGTTCAAGTCCAGAACGGCTGTGAGATGCACTTGTTCGTTTTGACATGTGCCCAGATGAAGTATAAATGGCATAAATATATGCAATTGGATAATTAGTACTCTATGCAGTGAGCTGATTGTGCATTTGCCAGCAATTTAAATAAAACATGGAAAATTCAATTAACACTTTTATTTGTGTACTTATCTAAAATCTCTATGACTTTAAGGAAGTAAAGTTTCATCTAGATCCATTGATTCTTCTGGACAAAGTGGATCAATGTTAATTTTAGTTACCGCTATGTAAGACAATGTTGTAAGGTATCTAACAGTGCTCGAAACATCAAACCTTTAAAATGTAACTGACAGACTGTTAACTGAGTAATCTGTCAATGGATTTTAATTTAATTTATTTTTTTATTTTATTATTATTATTATTATTATTATTATTCCATTTGTTATTGAGAAAAAAGAAAATAATAATGTTCAGCCTTTTATTCATTTCAGATACCTTGAATTTGTCATTGAATATTTGAGTGTATTATCTGTGTTCTGTCAGTTATTTTGGGTAAAATTAGATTCCAAATGTTTGTCATCTAAAATATTTTAATTAGATCTAATGACTGCATACTGGATCAATTCCACCATTATCAAAAAAATATAATACTTGGTAACTATCAGTCATAAGACTTTGATCCCATTTAGGGGTATTCTTTCAAGGCCAGGGAATTCAAACATACCATAGTAGAATCCGTTTACTCACTGAATTCACAGCCAATGGAATGTTAATGCCTTGGTGGAACCTACGCTCTCTGAGTGCTCTTGTTCATTATGGTTTTACTGGAAAACCACCATGTAGAATATGCTCTTCTGTATGACTGTGCCACGTGGTTGTGAACTCTGTGTCATTCTGTCTACATATCCTATTTACTCCCTGCATATTTCCTCTTTCTTTCTTTTTCAATTTCAGTACCAAGAACATCTCTCTATATGTCAGTAATATTATTTTACTTTTACAATGATTGTGGATATTGAACTCTTTATTCATATTAAACAAACACCTGCACTTGATTCAATTGCATCCAGGTCTCCACATTTATGACATCACCACTAAAGCATCAACGTAAAGCCAGTCAGCGGTTGTTGCACCACTAAAAAAATCTATGTAAAATCTGTAAGTGAAATTTTGTGTATTTGTGTTTTGGCATGTGTGGTGATTAAACTATTAAAAAGCAGAAGCAATTTCTTGACCAAAACAGCTAAAGTAAGAAATATACAAGAGAGAAAAAACATGCTCTAACCTCTCCTACCTTCACAGTTTGAGTGAAAGCAGATATTGTAGGAAAGTTGTGTTAGTCAGTTACACACATTTCTACTTCAGGGCTTTGAAGGTTGCAATAGCATCATTTCTTAACAAAATTCTTCCATAGTCATAGAGACTTGGGTCTCTTCTCAGAACTCTTGCGATTGCTGCCTGGCGATAACAGCTCGTGGCCAGTACCATGGTACTTTCCTCCTCTTGTGGACATATCCTAAATTCAAAGCACCAATGAAGGCAGTTGAATGCCCACTGCTTTCAAAAATAATCTCATAAAATGATTTATCTTCTAAAATCGAAGTTCAGTATATAATATTATATATAAATATAAAGAAATTATAACTTCTAAACGGTGATGGAAACAGATTTTAACCAGTAGCTTGACAAACTCGACTTTGGTTTCTTGATGGAACGAACAGTTTCCAAAGTATGGAATATGCACTGTATGTGTGATTTAAGTCCTTTAATCTCTCTCACTCACTCATTTGCCAAGCTTATCTTTTGTTAGCGCGCACACACTCGGAGCAGTGGGCTGCTACATTGTGGCACCCGGAGAGCAGCTAGAGGTTAGGTGCCTTGTTCAAAGGTACTTTAGCCATGAAGGTGGAGGAAGGGAAGGTGCTGCTCACTCCTGCTGCTGCCACACATTTTTTTCTGCTAGTTTGGGAATCGATCCAGCAACCTTTAAGTCTCAAACCCATTTCACTAACCTGTAGGACATGGCTGCTCCCAATTTAATCCTGCTAGGGTCCACACAGAAATGGCCTTGCCATTCACAGGGCTTGAAACCAGGACCTTTTTGCTGTGAGGTGGATGTGCTAACCACTATCTCACTGTGTCACCCGTGACTCCATGTCTCACAGGTGACTTTAAAATCAAGTCTTCTTCACGTTTCTTCTATACAGTAATTAGGAAAATAGAGCCCAGAGGGACAGAGGTGAAGAACTTGAAGTGTGCACTTGTATGTTGTCAGAAGAACCCACAGTTTGTGTCCAGTGATGGTACTGAGGTGTTGCTTTCCGGTCTCCATTAAGAAAACTGTTAATGGCAAGACAAACAGATGGCTGCTGGCTTGATCCCGTCCTGCATCTCCACACAAATGCCAGCCGTCCTCTGTGTCCATTAATCTTCTATTGCTGTAGCACAACTACGGTATATTAAATAGCTCAGGAGAAACAGAGAAGCAAACAAGCTAGCACAACTGTCACAAAACTAAAAGTGACCCATCCACCAGATCCACCCTTTTCCCCCCGAAACGCTCCTGTACAACAGTGCAGAGAAAATCATTTTGCCTTGAACCTGACCCTATAAAAGTGGTATCCATGGCTGGGGAAACAATAAATGCTCATTATAAAGCAGCTGTCTGAGCTGCTGACGACTTCACGGGCACGGGTGGAGAAAAACAAGTACATCTGATTTCTATAGTAATTGAAGAAGACAACTGTTTCCACCAGACCATGGCACGGGGTCTTCACAGTGGGCTTGTTAGAGGCAGGGCTGCACAGTAGCTGAGGTCTGTTATATACACACTGTTTAATTTTTCTTTATCAGTTAATTAATTAATTGTAGATTTTAGCTTTGATTTGATATTAGTAGATAAAAAGATTTGATAAGCATGTAGGATCTCACATGAAATATCTCACAAGAAATAGTAGACAGGGTTCCAGTAACCTGCATCATCTAGAATTTAAAGGGAACTACTTCATGACAGGTGGGAATTGTCTATAACTAAATTAGGGGAAACATCATGACACCCCCACCCCTTAAAGCATCCCAAATACAGGTAAAAGGTCTATACACATACATGAGGTTTTTTTTTTTTTTTTTTTTTTTTTTGGCCAAATCAGCAAATAAAAAATATCTGAGACACATGACATTTGAAGTTCTCCTCATACAAGTGTGGGTTTTCTCCACATACTCTAGTTTTCTTCTCACAGCATGCAGATTGGGTCAACTAGCTGCTCTAAATTGTCTATTTATGTGTTTAGTGTGATTGGTTGTTTGTCTCTTTAATAACGGTGATGGATTAGCAATGTGCCCAGAGTATACACAGCCTCTCACCCAAACTCAGCTAGGACTGGCTTCAGCTCACCCACAACCCTGACAGATAAGCAGTATAGATAACAGATGGATAGGCATGACATGCAATCACGATGCCAACCCTTATCAGGTCTTGAAGATCCATCGCTATGCTTAATTGGAATGACTATCACAAGAGGAAAAAACCCAGCTTTAATTGTATAACATCACTCAGTGGAAACTCTGAGCATCTGCAATTGTGTTCTGTCAACTTAAAAAAAAAATTATCTTGCACAAAATGTAATGGAAAACCAGCTATTATCTAGAAGAACATACCATAAAGTGTGTATGTGTTCACCACGATGCAAAGGTACAAGCTCCGTTTCACAGCAGAGGCTGCACCGATCCGCCTGTCACCAGGTGGTGATTGGTTGACAGCTCAGCTCCTCTCTTCACCCAAGTGTCCAAAACATGCAGCCGCAAGTCCGATGACTCAACTACAAAGTCAATCATCGAACTGCGGCCTAGGGTGTCCTGGTGCCAAGTGCACTTATGAACACCCTTATGTTTGAACATGGTGTTTGTGATGGACAAACTGTGATGAGAACAGAAGTCCAACAATGAAACACCATTTGGGTTCAGATCAGAGAGGCTGTACCTACCAATCACACTCTTCCAGGTCACACTGTCATTGCCCACATGGGCATTGAAGTCTCCCAGGACAACGAGGGAGTCCTCATTGGAGCGCCCTCTAGCACACCCCCTAGGGACACCAAAAAGGGTGGGTACTCTGAACTGTCATTTGGTGCATTAGCACAAACAGTCAGGACCCGTTCCCCCACCTGGAGGTGGAGGGAAGCTACCCTTTCATCAACTAGGGAGAACCGCAACATGAGGGCACCGAGACGGGGGGGCAACAAGGATCTCTCCCCATGAGCAACTCCAGATTGAAACAAGGTCCAACAACTCTCAAGAAGGGTGGATCCAGAGCCCAAGCTATGTGTCGAGGTGAGCCCGACTATATCTATCTGTATCTCTCAATCTCGCGCACCAGCTCAGGCTCCTTCCCCACCAGAGAGGTGACATTCCATATCCCAAAAGCCAGAGTAAGCAGCTGAGGATCGACCAGGCAGAACCCATGCCTTTGGCTCCCACCCGGCTCACACTGTACCCGACCCCTATAGCCCCTCCCACAGGTGGTGGGCCCATGGGAGGGCGGTCCCATGTCTCCTTTTCGGGCTGGGCCCGGCCGGGCTCCATGGGCAGAAGCCCGACTGCCAGGCACTTGCCTTCGAGCCCATCCCCAGGCCTGGCTCCAAGGGGGGACCCCTGTAACCTGCATCCAGGCAAAGGAAACTGAGACCTTGTATTTGTTTTTCTCATAGGGGTCTTCAAGGAGGTATGTGTGTGTGTGTGTGTGTGT
>JAQMYF010000012.1:42348081-42365068 GCA_030014195.1 Neosilurus mollespiculum | reverse complement strand
TGTGTGTGTGTGTGTGTGTTTGTATATATATATATATATATATATATATATATATATATATATATATATATATATATATGGCTTGGCAAGGACATTTCTGAGTCCAAAGACATGCACATTATTCTAACTGGCTGTTCCAAATTGCCCCAAGGTTGTGTGTGTGCTGGCTCTGCAATGGACTGACAAGCTGTTCGGAGTGTACCCCGCCTTGGCCCGGTGTTGTCTGAGCTAGGCTCCAGACTCCCCGCGACCCTAATAGGATTAATCGGTTCAGCAAATGAGCGAGTGAGTCAATGATGCAGTGCTGAAATCTACTGTCTATTTGTGGTATCCTGGGAAACATATTAAGGTGAGCAGGGCTACTGTGAATTTATGAGGGACGCATCACTATGACAAATATTTCAGAACTCTATCTGGGCCTCCTATTTGGTGTGTCCATAGCAGTCAGTGGCTAAATTGAAAAATCAATTCCAATTTCAATGATTGGAATAAAGAACACCAGGAGTTGGAGATAAAAAAAAAAAATACAACACAAAAAAACAAAGGCGTACTTCTGCTGGATCCCCTTTAATTGGAAAGTCATTTCTTCAGGGTATTCTAATGTTTCTGAAGGAAGATTGCAAAATAAAGTTGATGAGCTGGAGGAAGGTTAATAGCTTGTGTGTGTATGTGTGTGTATACATGTGCATATGTGTGTGTACGCGGGTAAGGTTGGGTGTGTATTCTTGCACAGTCACTATTCAACCTTTCCCTCTGACAGAGCCATGAAATAGAGAAAAATCCAATGCTCCAGTGTCATGTTTATTGTCAGGTTCTACACTTTCACGTCTTTTCTGTAAAGAGGTTCATTTTAAAGAAATGACTCGGTGACACCGTGCACGGTAAGACTCTGGTGGTTAGTGCAGAACATTACACATTCTTCTTATGAATAAGTATTTTATGTAATCTATGGATTACAGTGTATCCAGTTTCATACAAAGAAATGATCTGTGATATTTCTGCAAGGCAATTACATCACTGTACATACATTCTACAGCGTGCAGTTCCGAACGTTCTCTGATCTTTAACTGGCCCGATTTACTGTGTCATTATTAAATAGAACACAAAGGGCTCACGTGTTCAGTGGTTATTGAAGAAGCAATAGTAATCATTGAACTCAGGCTCTATAAACTAGATTATGGTGAGAGACAGGATATTTACAGATACTGCAAAGGTCAAGATTGTCTGAGTCCGGGCCAGATGACAAGGGGTGGGGTGGAGGGGTGGGAGGAAAAACACACAAGAACTCTGGTTGGTTTCATTTCCTGGGAAGAAAGGAAAAGTTAAAAGGTGGCCCCTGAACAAATGAAACTCAATTTCACGGCACATTATCCCTCCCTGTTCTCTTCTCCTGGCTTTCATTTTCATTAAGACCACAGACAAGCATAAATTAATAATTACTGCCCGAATGTCTAAATGCAGGCCGCACTCCTGTAGCCTTTCATTTTCCACTGCGGCCTGGCATGTTCATGCTTGCAAAATGTTAATTTAGATAATGTGGCCTGCCCCTTGTCAGATAATTCTGTTTGGTGCTCTCACTAATACATAATGGTCTTTCTGATTAGATGACATTAAGTCTATCTTGTGTTCAATCAAGCCATACCGATTTCCTTCCTCGCCAACACTAAGATGTTCAGATGAGGAACAGAAAGTCAGACATTTGGAAAGTCTTTGATAGTTTTGCAATTTATTCAGTTTTAATAGTATGGTGAATGTCAAACAAGGCTGAACCATTAGGCATGATTTTCAAAGCGCCACCTAATAACATTAATAGTGGCTCATGTGGGGGGATGATCAGATGAAAAAGGGTAGTTTAAGAAAAATGTGCAATCCATGTTGAGAATATTAAACCATGCATTTCCTGTTGCTTCAATAACCCTGAATCATCACACGTTCTTTAAAGTATAGCTTTAAAAAAGACTGTTCTACAGTGCTGGTACATTCTTATTGGTCTAGAAGTGGGTTTTTTTGCTTGTTTGTTGCTTTTAGTTTGTTTTTTTTGTTTTTTTTTAAGAGCATGGCAATCTTGGTTGAAAGACAACACACAGATAGTTTTATGTCATTTCACCTATTGTAAGATATTTTTTGCACAGACAGTTCTATAGCATTTATTTATTTATTTATCTATCTATCTATCTATCTATCTATCTATTTATTTATTTATTTAGCTTGTAATTGTTCATGTGATGGGGTCATGGTGGCGTAGTGCTTAGCCATGTATTATTGTTTTGGGTTTATTGTTTTTCCTTTTTTTATGTATTACACTCCTACTTACATTTGCTGTCCTGTTGCCTGTTCTTTTTTTTTTTAAGATACTAAAACAAAAAAGGAACGTCTGCTTACAGCTGCTATACTGTAACTGATAACATTATCTATCTTGTCTTGTGAGTGTTCGGCAACAGTAAATATAACAAGAAACAGACTAAAATGTCATTCCTTTTTAAATAATCCATTGTAATTGTTGGCAAATTTCTATAAGATAAAACATTTTGGGACATGCTGTTACCTGGGATATACACTGGGGCATGATGTCCCAAAAAATAAACAAATAAATAAATAAATAATTCTTCCAAGCAATGATTATCAGAAACACTTTTTTTTAAAACTGTACCAGCAAAAGCTTGTAGTAATCTGACAGGGACTTGAAGTTCATATTCAATTTTACTCCTGCTTGAGATGTTAGTTGAAGCTCTTACTGATCTTCAGAAGTCTTAAACAGTGAATTGTTCTGAGTTGAAAACAGAGGCAGACAGAGCAGAATCAATTTAAGCCTGGAATATAACCCTTGTGCAAAATGACTATAATGTCACAAAAGGATCCAAGTGCACACTCCCTTGAACTTGCTCTACACACGCTGTGACTAATGTACACTGGCTATTTTTCTGTTTCTGCCTCATAATCATGATTCAGAACGGAAATGAATTTATTACAGCATGAGCACTGGCATTAAAATTTTAGCTTCAGGGTCAAACCCATTTACACAGCTGGAGCAGAACAGAACAAGTAATAGTGTGCTGTGGTTTCTGTCTAAGAGGAAAGAAAGTGGAGAAACCCACAATCCGTAAAAATGTAGAGACCTGATTTATGAATACTGAGTCTACTCTGACGCTACAGACATCTAACACTGTGGTGGAGAAGAAGGGCGGAAACTATGTGAATTTGATGGACAGAGCATTTGTGGCTTCATTATTGCTGAAAATCCTCACAGTTCAAGTTTCACATGCCTGAGACAGAAACCTTTTATGCTCATGAGAAGGGCCAGACATGACTATATGAAGTTACAGTCGCTCATTGATTGGCACTATATATGTAGTATTTTCAAGGTTGATTGAAACTTTAACCTCATTTTAATTGGATTTCAAAAACGACTGAAACATTCTAGACCTTGAATTTATACAATGCTGTATTGAATTATGCAGCGATCAGTCAATTATTCATCTCTTTTACATCCATGCTTTAAAAAGTATGCAAATGAGGGAAAGGTACTGCAGTGTCAACACATTTCCATCAAAACTGCTTACAAGAGAAGTTTGTGCATACAGTGTCCATTCTTATACTCTTTCTGTAACATTTCAAAACAAACAAATAACAACAACATTAAAATTGCATGTTTGCTACTTGTCACTACTTGTTATGTTTTAATGAGCTCCGAGTATCCTTGTTGATGTAAACTGAAATAATTTACAAATGGGTGAAAATTTAAGCAAGAAAAATACATATGCATGTATAGTTAGATCTGTAAGTATTTGGACAGTTTCACAATTTTTGTAAATCTGTTTACCATCAAAATGGATTTAAAATAAAGCAAGAAATGATTGAACTGTAGGCCTTTTGCTGTTATTTAAGGACTAACCAGCATATTTACACATAGTTCTCATTTTCAGAGGTTAAATGTGGTTGGACAGTTGATTAACAAGCGGTTACATAGTGAGTTATTGCCAGTTTCATCATTATTTTATGACAAATTATTTGCAACAAGTGATTTCAAGTGTCAAGACCTGGAAGACAGTGAAAGACAACTAAAATGGTTGATCACAGAATTCTTTCTTTGGTGAAGAAAAATCCATTCAAAACAGCCAGTTAATACATAAACAGACTTATGATTACTAAAGTCTACAATCAATGTACACCTCCATAGACTGCTTTCCTCAAGATGCAATCCACTGATAACACTCAGGGATACAACATCCAAATTAGACTCTGCAAGAAATCCCGCCATGTTCTGGAACAAGACTCTTTGGACAGATGGAACCAAGATTAGCTTGTACCAGAATGATGAGGGAGAAAATTATGGAGAAGGTAATGGAGATTTTGTGATCCAAAGCATACCACATCATATCTGTCAAACATGGGGGGCGTGGACATGTTTGACTTCCAGCAGAACTGGGTCACTGGTGTTTATTAATGACGTTGCTGCTGAAGAAGCAGGATGAACTCTAAAGTGTATAGAGCTATAGATTCTGCTCAAATTCAGTAAAATACTGCAAAATTGATAGGGAGGCACTTCGGAGTACAAATGGACAATGGTTCAAAACACAGAGCAAGAGCAACCTAAGAGCTTCTTAAGGCAAAGAAATGGGATGTTCTTAAATGGCCATTCCAAGCAGCTGAACTGAGCATGTTTTTCATTTAGGTAGAAATAGGAAACACACAAATGCAACCAAAGGTGGCGAAAGTAAGGGCTTGGAAAAGCATTTTAAGGGAGGAAACACAGCAATTGGTGATGTTCGTGCATTTCAGACAGCAGACAGTAGCTAAGAGTAAGTAATTGGATTTGTATCCAAGTATTAATGATTGTGCTTATATTTATAATTTTGTTAGTTTGTCCAATTACTTTTGAGCCTGTTAGATTTGGGGTGCCTATGTATAAAATATCTAATTCCTAAAGGGTTAATACAAAACTTTTGGTAAACCTGAAGGTCTAAACTTCAATCACATCTTAACTGCAAGATTTCAAATCCATTGTAGAGGCGTATAGAGGCAAAATTACAAAAATTGCGATGCTGTCCAAATACTTATGGGTACATCTGTGTACATTATTACTTTACAATAAAAAGTAAAACTACACAGACACAGATGAGGATATAACAATGTTGGCTTTCAGAGGAAGTTATTTCTTTGGAATATTGCGCCTATTGAGGCACGGAGAATGAAAGGTATCATTTCTCAGTACTGTCTGGTGTATTACTTCAAGCACACAATGCCAAGCTTGAATGGTTTTATTCAACTAGATATTGTCATTGTTCAGTAACACGTGTTTTACAACTCAACCATGAACAATTTTGATTGCCCTTCAGATTAAAATATGCACAGGCTGCTTATGTAAGATTATACACAACAGTTTTTTTCACCGAATGCTAAAATTTACACCCTGCCATTAGCATACACAAATAATTATACATTCACATTGGATTACAAGAACTGTTAAGGCTTTAACTCCTGATGTTATTGCTGAGACACTGAAAGATCTATTCATAAATGCGTGTTATATACTGAACAGCAACAATGTTGTTTTTATGAAACTATAGTATTGCATTGTTTTTGCATATATTTAGAGAAAGAGGTGATCATTGCTTCTCAGGTTTTGTTTACGGTGAGATAAATCAAAAGGAAACTGTATCCTATTTTGTTTTTCTATAAATTATAGACATAAGGGGACACATAAAAACCTCACTTTTAAGAGTTTATGCATACTGTATATTTACCTACAAACTCTGAAATAAGCCAACCAGTTTTGAGTTTCTAAGGTCAGAGGACATTCAGCTTTGGCTCCGACTGACCCCATCTGACTGTCTCCACCCACTCAAATACAAATTACTGTAGTAAAGCACCATTATCTTCCTGCAGGTACTGGACCACCTAGCATTACGTCTAACTGAGCTAAGCACCGGAGCTGCTCTATTGTTTATTTGCATGCAGGTGACAGGCAGAAGCTGAATTAGACACAAAGAATGACTCAGTTGTGCTGGTGAACCAGT
The DNA here is from genome assembly GCA_030014195.1 of Neosilurus mollespiculum. Taxonomy (NCBI): domain Eukaryota; kingdom Metazoa; phylum Chordata; class Actinopteri; order Siluriformes; family Plotosidae; genus Neosilurus; species Neosilurus mollespiculum. The sequence continues at coordinate 42,359,051 of JAQMYF010000012.1, read as the reverse complement.
AAGAACAACTCAATAAAAGAGTTAGCTGTTGAAAATGAATGACTTTTAACAGATTGCACATCATTAATTCCGTGTGTGTTCCTCTTTTAAGATGTTGGACAGAGAGATCGAGGCTATTTAAATATTTACTATTTAAAGCCACAGCTGAAAAATCAATGTCTTATCTCATAGGGTTTAATACTATACCAAAACTGCATGAGAAAAAAAAAAATAAAAATTAACCAAGACTTGCAATCTTAAAGAAAACATCTCAATGAGTCATATATTACAATTGTTAGTCTACGGCATGTCATGTCAATTTTAAAAGACGTACTTTCATCAAGTTAAACCAGGCCTAACCCAACACATAGGCAAACTGAATGTAGGCATGGGGCCCCTGTGGCCACTAGAGGGCCCCCAAGTGCGCCAAGGGTCCCATGTGAGAGCTTGAAATGGGACATTTTTTTATGTCAGTGGTAATTATATAAAAATGTCATATTATGTCAGTGGACTGGATAGATAATAATACTAGATTAATTAGTTTCTGCTCGTTCCAGCAAAACATAATTTTTTTCCTTCTTCATTTCTTTGTTTTCTTTTTTTTTTCTGCTGTGGTGAGGGGACACGGTGTGCACCAAGTATCTGTTCCTTGATTTGGAATTAAAGACTGCTGTTAAGCAGACAATACAGGTACTGCACGAGCAGATTTTGTAGTCTGCAAATGTTTTCGGTTGTCATCATCATCATCATCATCTTCTTCCACTTATCCGGGGCCGGGTCACGGAGGCTTTCGGTTGTTTTCGGTTGTTTTTTAAGTAAATAAGCAATCTAATGCTAAACTCTAGAAAACATAAAGAAATGAAGAAAAGTTGTAACTTTACAGTTGGTCTCAGCTAATGATGTCTTTATAACTTTGCTCGCTTTTGCCTACATTAACAAAAAAAACATTTTCCGGTAAGCTTTACAAACAAACAAGTAAATAAATGCATAAGTAAGAGGTGCATCATGGCTCAGTGGTTAGCATAATCATCTCACAGTAAGACGGTTCAAGTTTTAGCCAATGGTCTTTTTGTGTAAATTCTGCATGCTCTCATGTCCAGTGTGAATTCTGCATGTTTCCTCTGGGTACACTGGTTTTCTCCTACAGCCCAAAAACATGCACATTAGGTCATCTGGCTAATCATTCATTCATTTCCTAAGCTGCTTAAGCCTAATTTGGGTCGTGGGGAGGCTGGTGCTCATCTCAGCTGTCTCTGGTCGAAGGCAGGTTACCCCCTGAACATCTTGCCAGACCATTATAGGGCCAACACACATACAACCATTCACAGTCATACCTGGGGGTGATTTGGAACAGCCAGTTAGCCTACTGTGCATGTTTTTGGACTGTGGGAGGAAACCGGAGTACCCAGAGGACACCCACTCAAACACAGGGAGAACAATGTAAATGTATGTGCACCTTCTCTATCTGTTTCAGATACATTGTCTCTTTATTCTGATTAATACGTTCATATTGTTTTCTTAACATCACTATTTATACTTTTGGATTTTTATCAGACACCCTCATCCAGAGTGACTTGCATTTTATCACATTTGTACAGTTAAGGGCTAAGGGCCTTGCTCAAGGGCAACTTGGTAGTACTGGGGCTTGAATCTTTTCATCAGTAACCCAGAGCGTTAACCGCTGAGCCACCACTGTCCCTAAATATGTATAACATCTGTAATGTCTGATGGTGCATTATGGTGTTAAACCGCATGAACCACATTTTGGTTTCTACATGTGGCTCTGAGATCATTAAAGGTTCTGCTTTATAACTATAAATACATTTTGAAAACGTGCATGAAAGTTTTTCAGCTTCATATGAGTTGAATTGACACCTTTCTTCACTTTTCTTTTATACATGTCTACCTTAAGAAGAAAAATGATTTATAATTCACCCGTTAATTAAATCAATTAAGCACATCAACTGAACACTTTTTTTCTTATACATTTTGAAATCCCTTGCTGATTATAATTGGCAGCTGACTTTGAAATACATTTAGTATCACCATTAACATCCTATACACATGAAAGACAAGCAGAGAAGATGATGGGACCTAGTCATGAGCATACATGGTTTCATCAAACAGAATGCAGGAGCTGCTCAGACAGTCTCAGCGGAATAAAGGACAGATGAAGGGAAGGAAGAAAACATCTTTTGTTTTGAGTTTGGTAAACTGATGTAAAAATGATCACAACATGATTCCTGCAAGTCTTTCTAAGAAATACAGGTTTATAGAACGTGAATTATAACTTTAAAACGTTTGAATGAAAAGTAAAAAGACTGAACCAGAGTGTTAATCAGACTGATCACACAGTAAATCAAACATTGTGTAAGTCCTTGAATGGCTACATTTTTTTTTTTTTTTTTTTTGTAACAACAGTCATAGACTTTCGCTGATATCTTTAGAAGTTTGAAATCTCAGAACTCCAAAAAATCACAGCTGTGTTCTTCTGTAAGACCTTAAACTGCTCAGCTGTATCTTGGACTTGTTTAGTGGACATCATATTGTTTTGGATCATTTTTAATGTTTCTGATGTATAGATTAGCAACACATAAGGTTTTTTTTTTTTTGTTTTTTTTGTTTTTTTGTTTTTTTGTCTTTGAATAAAAAAATACCACTAATCATTTTTAAAATAATATTATTGCATGGGTCATTTGAATACTCGATTTCGATTAGTAAATCATGACACACAGTGGACTGTTAGTATGTGGCTGCTTAAGAGCAGACACATATTACTACTCACCCTAGAAAAATGGTTCTCTTTATTTGTCTTTTCCTTCTTCTGTCGCACTTAATGCGGCCCAAACAGCAACCCATTGCACCCACGGAATGTATATATCAAAACGCATGTCTCGGCGCTGTGAAGTGTGCTCTTAATTTTATTAGCATCTCGCGTTACCATGGCGACACAATTAGACAAAAACCACTCCAAAAATCCCATTGAAATGAATGGGGAGAGGTCGACAAATGATGAAACTCACCTCAGTTTGACGCCTCACCAAGAAGCTATACTTTCACATAGAAACTTGGATGGATTTTTAAAATGTAGACACTGAAGTTGACATTTTGATGGTCAAAATGGCTTTTTGCTACCTTTTATGGTTTTCTCTTATTCTTTAATCAAGTGTCATAAGGATTTCTGAGTCTGTTTGTGTATTTATAATGGGTGTCTACTGCGTGGAATGTTCTGGGCTAGAGTGCATGATGTCATCTTAGAGTGTGAAAAAAGAGACGATTATCTTGGAAAAAAGGTTTTTTAACTTGCTCCTACTCCCATAATTTTCACTCTACACCAATAAATTTTACATCAAATTGGAGGAAAATGTGTGCTGGTCCTGACCTAACATTCCAGTCAACAGCACTTGTTGAAGTGAAATAGCGAGCGTCTGACTGACAGCTGCACCGAGAATTTTTTCATAGAACTCAACACAAAATCATTTTTAAATCGTGACTCTTTAAACACTTTAAAGAGTACAGGGAAATAATTGATATCACCATGTTCACCAAATTCTTAGCTCTCAAACTCTGTCAATCTCATCACGATGGGAAATACGGTTTCCAAATCAGAAGACAAGCAAGCAAGTGCCTAAGACATTAATTCAGTTTAAAACTGTCAGTAACTGCCAGTTTATTGTGTGCACACACACACACGCACACACACACAGACATGCATCCTGCTGGCACTTTAAAAAGCACGCACTTCCTGCGCTCGTCATCTCTCTCTCTCTCTCTCTCTCTCTCTCTCTCTCTCACACACACACACAAACACACATGCAGCCTGCAAGTCACTTTAATATATTTTTTTTTACTGTAATCTCTGGGCACACACATGATAAAGCTGGCACTTTAAAAGCGTGCCCCTCCGAATACTCATCATAACTCTCTCTCTCCCACACACTTTTACAGTCAATGTGCCCCTCCCATACGTGTAAAACAGTTAACTTTTTAATGTAAAACCTCTTTTCCTTAGTATTATTATAATTAAAAGCCTTGCTTTTCTTTCTTGGTATTCACTTAATTCTCTTCTTCTTCTTCTTATTATTATTATTATTCATTATTTGGAATAATATTACTATTCACTCATATATTGTTATAGTTGCATTTAATACCATACTACACTCCTGTTGTTTTTGTTGGTGCAGTTGTGTGAAGTGGATGTTGTGTGTTGGTTATAAATTCTAAATGTCTGTGATACTGCTCACCTGGATTGATTACTCAGTGTTGTGTTTTTTGTATCATTTGTATATAAAAATGCTTTGGGCCTATATGTCTTGATATAAAGCAATATACTAATGTTATAATGCAATTTATAAAATGCAATATATGAAGAGCTCTTTTCCAAAATGCCATAAATCCATTTCCATTGTTTCAAGAAAAATAGGATTTCTCTACACACTGCCCAGTATCTTGAACACCTCTGTTCTTTGTATTAATACTTTAATAAATAGGTTTTTACACTCTCAACTAAAAATTGCCACGCCTCACTGTGTCACAACCTGCTATAGTGGACCAATCACCTTTTGGGGTATCTGCTCTGCTCCCCCCATTTAGGATTGTTTTCATTCCTGTGCCCTCATTCCAAATTAATTGTATAGCCCTGGTATACAGTTAAAGCAGATATGATTTGATTCTTTGACTTATCACAACCTGTTTTGCCACAGTTACTTAAAAACCTGTGTAAACTGTGAGGACTTTTCTGTGCTCTACGGTTCAACACGCCGGTTTTTGTGTATTTTCCGGAAGCAGTTGCAGCCACATCAAAAAATTTCTTCAGGAAGTTTCTTTATAATATACCGTTGTTTAGTACAACAAATTGTTGCTAATCCCCCTTTCTCCGATGCAACTTGACTCGGGGAAGTTCACAGAAATGCTTCTGCAGAACAACCATCACAGGTTGCCCCAGAGAACCATCAGCACCGCAGCCTTCTACAGCTACTCGCGTTAAATTCTGAAACTCTGAAAGGCTTGCCATATTATCGTAGAACACACACACACACACACACACAAAACCATTCACACTCTCATTTATACCTAGGGGCAATTCAATTAGGATATCCAATTAGCCTAATGTGCATGTCTGTGGACTCTGGGAGGAAACCAGAGCACCTGGAGGAAACCCATGCGAGCATGGAGAAACCATGCAAATTCCACACAGAAATGTTCAGGCTGGGCACAAAGCTTGAACACAGGACTTCTTGCTGTGAAGTGGATGTGCTAACCACTACATAACTTTGCTGCCCTGAGAAAATGTATAATGTATGGAAATCTTTTACATTTTAAGCAGAGCAGACATAATTGATTCATAATGACAATAAGAAAAAACAACGTCTCAGTATGGAGAGCTGTGCGAAGCTCAGAGTTTTCTGAGTCCTGCAAGGAATGACTTGAACCACATGTACTACATGTACCTCCATGTATACTTTTTGGCAACAAAAAAGGGCCAAAAACCAAATCAGCAAAAAAATAGCCCTAAGAAATCATTAGCCAGGAGGAAAAAAAAATCAGCACTTCTGAAACAAGTACCACCAATTTTACTCATCATTGCCGTTTTTTTTTTTTGCAGTGTATTTTTGGTGGGGAAAGCTGAAAAATTAACTTTATTTATAAATTAACTTACATTCACTTTCATACTTACACTGTACACAATCGTCTTGCATGCAAAGATAAAATCATGAAAAGATTGAAATGTTTGAAATAAAATTCAAACTAACACATGTCAGAGTGTCCACAATGTTCCAAAATATTTGACTGGGTAGAGGGTTTTTTTTTGTTTGTTTGTTTTTTAAATGAAAAATGATTATATGTTCTCTGAAAATCTGCCACAACTGATTCCTCCCATCACAAGTCTTTTAACAGGCTCCAAAACAAAACCAGTGTGCAGTGACAGACATCTACAGGTACAGATCAATATGCAGCCTTGTGAGTCCAAAGGTAAACGAGTGAGAAGGTCTGTTTGCCCAGGAGTGTATGTGCTTGTACAGGGCAGCAGTTCATAGTCAAGACTTTAAAAACCTGTTATAAAACATGTAGTCTGCTTTTAATTGTAATTGTGTTTAACTCTTTTATTTCTTTAATGATGGGGTGACTTTAATATTTGCTGTCATGACCAGTCACATGTACATTAATATTACTTAATATTTTCAGCATTTTTCAGGTTAAGACATAAATTCAGTCTTTATGGATTTTTTTTTGGTGGTGTTCGGCAATAAATCCTCAGAATTCGGACACCATTTTACTATGAACTGGGAAATCAACCAAAAAAGGAAACACATCAAACATCACCGAAGAGGTTTTTAGTTGCTGTTGATGATGTGCTGTATTAGTGTGTAAGAGAAGCAGCGGTGTATGTGTAGTTGTTCAGCACAGTTAAGTATTTATTGAGTAACAGGAATTCAGGACAAACATTTACATGCCTGCATGCTTCCTCAGCGTAATGGCAGCTATCAGAAAGAACAATGGCTCAGAAACAAATCTATAAATTCAATATAAATGTTGGTATTGTTTTTTCCTAATAGATCTACTGCATACACAATACCTTCTTTTTTTGTTTTTTACTTTATATACACATAACAAAGTGAGCAGGTTAACCTAGGTCTTGTTCTTGTATATACAACAATGATAAAAATGAAACTTGATTGTATTTTTTTTTTCTAATTTAGAAAACATTTAAAGCAAAGATTAGTTGTTACTACTGATCAACATATATTTAAATTCACATTTTCAGAGGACTTTTTTTCTCCAAGCTAGGAATTTTAATATATGACATTAAGGTTTAACATTTTTCCAAAACAAAAAACAAAAAACCCCTGGATCTGAATTTCTTTTTCAAAGCTTTCTCGCTGGTTTTAAATACAGTATAAAAATCTTCAGTGCTCTGGATTTTTTTTCTTTCTTTTTTTTGTAAATATAATCACCATGTGTACCTCAAGGTACATTTTACTGTGCTCAAATTGTTGCCTTCAGAACAGCTGACATGTTTAACCCCATCATTAATCTGACATGATACATTGTTGATACTGGAGAAGAAGAATCCTAATTCTACGTTCTGCCACAACCTTCCTTTAGGCTGTGGGACAAACTCAGTCACTTCCATGGAGCCTCTGTCATCAGCTTGACCTGTTTTAGTAACTAAAAAGCCCCTTGGAGAGGGCATACTTCATATGACGTCTCTCAGATCTTCATATGAAAGATTTCCTAAGTCCTCCTCCTTCATCCCATCAGTACATCACGGTAGTTTTCAAAAATAGTCTTCCATCTGTAGATAAAGAAATGAAGATAAAGAAGAAACACTGAGTGGGTAAAATTGGCATTTGGGACACATGCTGAAAACAAAAAAGAAAAGAAAACACACACACAGAAAAAAACTTTAAAAACACAGTTCACTTTTTTCCCCACAATGCACAATAGGTATCATGATATTTAGTTTTGCAGAGTGTAAGGTTGGGACACTTTCACAAAGAAATAACACCAAATACTATAAAAATACTGATACATTCATTCATTTTGTAAGCCACTTTAATCCTAATTAGGGTCGCGGGGAGGCTGGCGCGCATCGAAGCCGACTCTGGGCGAGGGCGGGGTACACCCTGGACAGCTCGCCAGGGCATCGCAGGGCCAACACTCACACAACCATTCACACTCACACTCACACCTAGGGGCAATTTGGAACAGCCAATCAGCCTACTGTGCATGTTTTTGGACTGTGCGAGGAAACTGGAGTACCCGGAGGAAACCCACGCAAGCATGGGGAGAACATGCAATCCCCACACAGAAACGCCTGACCCTGGGAATTGAACCCAGGCCTTCTTGCTGTGGGGCAAATGTGCTAACCACTAAACCACCGTGCCGCCCAATACTGAGACATAAAAAAAAAAAAAAAAAGAAAATACTATTGGCAGAAAACAGGACTCACAGTGTTAATGTGTTCACCTACATCAGTAAAGTTAAACATGTAGAAAATTCGAAAGGGTTCACAAAGTTTCAAACACTTCAGTGTGTGGGTCAGACAGAGGCTGGACTTAGCCAGTGTCAGATTACACAAAACTTTGGGTTTCCTCTTGTCCCATATTGCAAATATACTGAGATATACAGAGTAGTGAGGGAAAAAAAGCTATAAGACCAACATTACAGACACTACAGATTTGTTCAACATGTGTACAGCCTGGCTTAAAATTCCACAGGAGACAATCTCTAAACTCATTATCATGATGCCTAAAAGGGTTAACGCATTTAAAACTGCAAAGGGCACGTCTACTAAATACTAGATTAAGTATTTAAATACATCAAATATCATTATTCATTTCTATAAATAAGTCTGTGAACCAGATATGCTAACAACTCTGTGCTTCTCACTCCTTACCATCAAATACTTCCATATTTTGTTCCATATTGTTCCAAACACTCCCATATTTTATTTCCTATTTTCACAGAATTTGACTAGAATGAATCGGAAACTGCATTAGTGGGGAATTTTCAGCTGTCTCACACCAGCTATGAAGCACTTTACTCCAGACTTAAGTATTTTGAATAAATAATAAACCAATTGTAGAATGCAGCTTTTGTATGTTATGGAGAATTATTAAAATCTTGGCGAGTGTTATCTGTATCAGAATTCAGCCTCGACAGATAAAAACTCACCCTGAACTGTTCTTCATGTCATACTTTGCCAGATTCAATAATTACTTATTATTTCACGCTTCTTACAGTGCCATTTGTCATGGGGTGGGGTATATGAGGCGGCAAGTGAACAGTCAGTTCTCGAAGTTGATGTGTTGGAAGCAGGTAAAATGGGCAAGCATAAGGATCGGAGTGACTTACAAGAGCCAAATTGTCATGGCTAGATGACTGGGTCAGAGCATCTCCAAAACCACAGGTCTTGTGTGGTGCTCCTGGTACACAGTGGTTAGTACCTACCAAAAGTGGTAGAAGGAAGGACAAATGGTGAACCAGGCACAGATTAATGGGCACCTAGGGCTTACTGACACACATGGGAAGTAAAGGCTAGACTGTGTGTTCTGATCCCACAGGCCCAATAAACGCTGTTTTCATTCATGTTTTCTGCACATGCGCAGGCACTGGTTTGTCAAAAGAAAAGACAACGAAATACAAAAGTCTCACGAAAAAACAACAACAAACTCAAAACCATTAAACTTGGATAAAGTTCAGTTGAATTGATGTCACGATAAACCAGTTGCTGGCAGGGGAAAGTTCCTAATCCGTACAGCATCACTGATAAAACCAGGGAAAGTTAGAAGGGTAAGTGGACGAATGTGAACTTTCCGGATATTTACAACTTCCCTATCTGATATACTAAGCTGGACTTTACACACACAAATCTCTGAAAGCCTACAAGTCTTTGGACGGATATAATTATTATTACTCTGGCCTCATTGAGTACATGGTTATGGCATATCAGGGACTTTCACAAGAAACATCAGCCTGTTTGGTGAATGATAAATAAACCTCACTAGACAAAAAGCTAGGATATGTAAGTGCTCACTGCACATGTAAGATGGGATAAGTTTAATGATTATAAAGGTTAACTGTGCGTGCAGGCTCCTGTAATCAGCCCTCTATAACTTCAGATTGGAAAATTAAGAGAACACACTCATCTTGTGCAATATATGATTTACTAGTACGCTTTAAACTCTGTGAAAAACTACCAATGATAAAATTGTCCAAGTTTTCTTATGGATATGGCAGCTGTTTTAAAAAATCATCCAGAAAATATGTGAGTTAGCAAGTAGTGAAATTCAAGGCTGTCTATTTAAGAGTTCTTTGCCAGTTTAATCTGTTCTGTGATATTCTTCAAAAAACTGGTAAAGATGGGGATGGGGGTGTGGGTGGGGGGAACCAGTGATGTCACTGTTCATTGGGTCTATCAAACAGCACGAGTTGCTGAAAAGTTCATTCTGGCTATGATAGAACGAGGTCAGAATATACAGTGCCTTACAGGTTGCTGCATATGAGGCTACATAGCTGCAGAACAGCCAGAAGGCTCATGCTTGGCCCATGTCCACTACTGAAAGTGCCTACAATGGGCATGTGATCATTATAAGTGAACTGTTTAGCAATGGAAGAAGGCGGACTGGTCTGATAAATCACATTTTCTTTTATATCATGTGGACAGCTGGGAGCATGTGCTTCTCTTTTTTAAAGACAAGATGATAACAGGATGGACCATAAAAGGAAGCATGCTACTGCAAGCAGTGTGATACTCTGTGCAATGTTTTGCTGATAAAATTTGGGTCCTAGAATTCATGTGGATATTACTCTGGCATGCACTATCTATGTAAACACTGCTGCAGGTCAAGTTCACGTCTGTATTGTATTCCTAACCACAGTAGTCCATTTCAGCAGAATAATACACCCTTCCCATATAGTAAAAACTGTTCAGGAATGGTTTGAGAAAAATTGGCCTCCAAATTCCCCATCTGTTGGATGTGCTGGACAAACATGTCCAAATCATAGAGACCCCACCTTGCAACTTTCAGGAATTAAAAAAATGTGTAGTGAACTGCTTACCACAGCACACCATCTGAGGTCTTGTGGGGTCCATGCATTAATGGGTTAGAAATGATTTGGTGACACAAGTACGACCAACACTATAATATGTTTTAATGTTATGGCTGAAAGCCCCCATTACATAGAATGGCTAAAACAGTGAAAAGTATAAAATAAAATTGTGTCTAAGGATTCTGTACATTGCTGAGTTTGTCGTAGGCAATGTATTAATCAAGCCCTTTCCTTTCACCCGAACCCTCACACTAACCCTAATGGTACTATAAATTTCTAGCTATAACTATATCTATCTATGTCTATATATCTGTGTGTGTGTGTGTGTGTGTGTGTGTGTGTGTGTGCACAATTATGAGGCAAGTGATTATTTTGACCATATCATCATTTTATCCATAATTTCCAACTCCAAGCTGTATAAACTTGAATGCTTA
>JAQMYF010000012.1:42300194-42337693 GCA_030014195.1 Neosilurus mollespiculum | reverse complement strand
GTGTGTGTGTGTGTGTGTGTGTGTGTGTGTGTATATATATATATATATATATATATATATACACACACACACACACATTTTTGCTTTTTAGTCACTACGAAACAGAAATCAAGAATTTGAGGGTCAGCATTTACGTAAAGGGGCAGCATGGGAGCATAGTGGTTAGCATGTCTGCCTCACAGTAATAAAGTCCTGGATTCAAGTCCCAGGCTTGGTGAGGGTGTTTCTGTGTGAGTTTGCATTTTGTCCCTGTGTTTACGTGGGTTTCCTCCAGGTACTTGGTTTCCTTCCACAGTCCAAAGTCATTAGGCTAGTTGGTTGTTTCACAGTTTGAATGGTTGTGTGTGTGTGTGTGTGTGTGTGTGTGTGTGTGTGTTGGCCTGTGTCCCTAGTAGAATTACGCTGTCTGGCATTAATTAATTAATTAATTAATTTACTTAAATAAATGAATGTTTATTTAAAGGGGCCCATTCTCCAGTGAATAGCCTATATGTTTTATCTTCTATGATCAGTTCATTTTGGTTGGATACAAAGGTGTTCTGTTGGGACAATTTAGAGGGAACTTTTAAGCCCCCTTTAATCCCCTTTTACAAACAACCTGTTTTTTATGGGAGCTATGACAGAAAGGGAATGACTTCATACATCTGTTGTGGGAAAAATAAGTCAGGTCTGTAAGTTAAATTATATGATTATGATGGTCATTTGAAAGTTATACGATTGGTGCAAGACAAAAAAAAATCCTATGATATCTTTGTGATATTTGATTGATGGACGACTGCCTTGCAAATGTTGCATGATGTAAAGACACTCAACTGATTCTGAGCGATGACCCAAAAGGTGTATGCAATTTGTATGTCTATCATAAAATAGGCTTGTGTCACACAACAGACATATGAAATGAGCTGACGTCGAGAATTACCTGTGAAACAGAAATAATTGTGAACATGATTAAAAACTCCACGATGATCTATGACTGCATTTTCCATCATATAAATGTACAAGTGTCATCCGACACATCTCCAGTATTTGCCAAGGCCTTTAAATGCAGTTGGCACAATGTGAAAGTAGTTTTTTTCCCTTGTGTGCTTTGTCCTTTAGTGAAGTAGGCTTTTTTCCTTCGTGTTCAGTCTGTCCAATTTCCTGTCCTCTGGGTAAATTTTATTTACATTCAATTCATGTTTGCTTTGACTGTTCCTTTATTAAAGAATTTTTTGGTCTCAAATGCAAAAAATGCCACATCCAAACCATGGCTGTTGGTTCTGGGAAATAAAATAAAATGAGTCAATGAATAATTGAACAAAGAATAAACTGACAAACAAATTAGTACTTAAACAAACAAGCAAACAAACAGTAATTTACCTGGACTCTGTGTGTTCTTCTCTAATTTTAGTAAAATATTGACGTTTTTTAAGTAATGTTTATGATTCTTAATTACATTAAATAAATATGCCGTATAAATGAAGGTGCTATTCCCCAAGAGGAATATCTTTGATCCTTCTCATAAAGTGTGACTATAATGCAGCCTAGAAGAGTCTGCCATGCCTCTTTAGAAGAAATGTCATCTGGTAGTCATTAGTTACATCGAAGCATCAATCTCCATTTCCTCTGACACACTGTTCTGCTAAATGAATTTATGTCTGACTCTTACACATGTTGATAGAAGAACGAGTTGAGTTTCGACTTCGATATGTCTTATGAGCAGTAAGCTGCTGATCATAAAAATTGGAAATATAATGTTTGCGAGACTTACAATCTTATCTGGCTACCTTTGGAACAGAAGGAGCCCAACCCGACAAGTTCCAGACATTTCTACTGGCGTACCTTCCGCTACAAGATTAAAGATTAAAGATATACCTTATTACTGCGGTGCAAATCGAAAGCAATATGGACACAAGGATCAGAGGTTTTGGCAGTGTATTGACAACAGCTCAGAGTGACAGCTTCTACATTTCTGAGGTCGAAAATGAAATCAGGCTAAAATACACCGCTATATCATTACTATTCCGTTGTTCATGTTTTTTCTGTTAATGTTTTCTTTTATTTAGCTGATATGGGTAATTATTACAATGTTAATGATACAACTTCCCACAATGCTACACAGTTATTTTGGCTATCCATTTATTTAATTTTTTCTTAAAAACAGCAGTGTTATTGCAGTTACTGTGATTTTGTGCTCTGCTTAGTGACTGGTTTAATTCTATCCTGGATATTTATTCAAGTTTATCATTCAAGCTGATTCATACATGCTTTACTAATTGGTCTCATTTATCAAGCTACATACAGTATGAACAAACGCAGGAACATTACAACAAGAAATTATTGTTCTGTTTCTTTTTCCTTTAATAAAATACAGTTTGTTCTGAAAAATTCACTTCATGTTTAATTACACTCCCTGATGTAAGCCTCAGTTGCTTTAACTAATACGTCTGACTGAAGTTACTGTAATTTTATATGTAGACTGTGTTTTGTACTTTGTACACTACTTTAAGAAACATTTTGTTAAAGTCCAACCTTTTATATTAATGTCTGGAAAGAAAACAATAAAAAAAAAATCCATAAAATTAACACAAATAAGACCGGCCATTTCATTAGGAAATGCATACTATAAAGTGTGGTAGAGTCAGTGTGTGTTTGTGGTACTGCATGTGGTATCCGATGTACTGCAATGGCTGAATTTCATTACTGGAAGATTTAACGCATGCCACGCTTAGCAGGCGCTCATTCACTGATTAGTTGTCATTTTTTCCCGTTCAGTTTTCTGTGAGCTTTGCCTTTTATGGTGCTCTTTGGGAGTCACTAAAAGTAAATCAACTCTGCCATAAACATGCTTGAATATTTACAAACATGCACACATGAGAAGAAGGGAAATCAGCTTCACTTATACTTTGTAGCAGGAATTTTTCGTTTCATTTTGGCCAAGAAATATAATATATTATAATAATTAATATAATTAACTTGAAAAAAGGCTTCCGCTTGCCACAAGCCAGTAGGTGGATTAGTCACTCCAAATTGCCCCTAGGGGTGACTGTGTGTGTGTGTGTGTGTGTGTGTGAGCGTGTATGGCGTCCTATGAAGGGCTAGTGTCCCATCCAGCATGTATTTCCCTTCCACGTATTATATCCAGTGCTCCCAGGATTAGGACTGGAACCACCAAACTGAGCAGGATTAAGTTACTATGGAAACATGAATGAATAAAAAGCTAATCTACTTCTTGTAAATTGCAGTATAATCTACTAAATAAAACAAATAAATAATTAAATAACATCTAAAGTGTAATTTTATTTTTCATTTCTCAGCTGGTATGACCCTAAATTAATTTCCATTTCATACTTTAATTAAAATTTATTGCAGAATGCACTTCGTTCCCAGTTCCTTGTGTTTGGAATGTGTTTTCTTTCTGCTCATCAGAAAACAATGTGGCACTGGAAATGGTCTTGAAAACGTCCCAATGAATCTAGCATTCCTTTTTTTTTTTTTTTTTTACTTGATGCCATCTTAGTGCACACTTTATAAAATTACCATATGTGCATTTGTTAGAGAAACTGATTTTCCTTTCGTGTGTTTTTTTTTAAACAAAGTGTTCTCTTGACGAATCCCAGTGATCTTGACCTTCCTCTTGAACTGTGAGAGCTGTGGCCCAGATGGTAGGCTGCATGCTTGAACAGCAGGCTGAAACTAAGGCTCATAGTGAGAGATTTATAGTCTCCTCAAAAACATGTACCTTGTATTGTCCTTTCAGCATCTGTTCTGCCACTGCTGCGGTCAGTCTCTATCTCCTGGGTCAACGAGTCTGGCAAAATGAAAGGATAATGACGATTAAACATCCATGACATCTGCACTTAATTAGGAAAGTTTTTTGAACATCGTTTCTCATGATGGATGGAGGGCATATAGGCAGTGTTGCATATGGCACGATAAGAGTTTAGACCATTGACTAGGCAAGCGATGTTGTGCATACAAAGCAGATTTTTTTGTTTTTTTTGCATGTTAAACCAAACCAGGGCTTCGTACTTCGGCTAAGACCTCAAACGTGATGCTTTTGTTTTAGATCAGGAGTCTTTTATGGTGCATAAATCGTGGCCTCTTTACTGAGCTATATTGGAGTCGAGGACACAGCCGTAATGCTTTCAAGAGCACGTCTCAAGTACAAGTCAAAATCAATCCTCACATGGGATTCTGACAGCAAGCACTCAATCACATCAGAACAAACCAGATTTGGGACAAATGTGTCAAGCGATTATACGTCCGAGAACGTGTTTGTTTTGAAGTCCTTCTATCATTCAGTCAGGTGGATATCGTTACATAAAACTGTGCTACCAATATTTCATTCAGGATGATGATGACATCGGACGAACTGCAGAATCCCGAACTGCAAATTTGCTATCACAATTATAATAGTAAAATAGAATGGCAAGGGTTAGAGCTTTTATTCTTACATTCCTTCAGTACGTTCAACTTTCATATAATTTCAAGCCTTCAGTTGGTAAACCTCTCATTACACAATGTAACTTTTTGTTTTTAATGAACAGATCTCATTTTTATGAATAGGTCTTCAAAAAGTACTCCAGTTTCCTTCCACAGTCCAAAGACATGAACATTAGGCTAACTGACTGTTACAATTTACCCCTAGGTATGGATGTGAGTGTGTGTGTGTGTGTGTGTGTGTGTGTTGCCCTGCAGTGGTCTGACAAGCTGTTCAGGGTATACCCCGCCTTCGCCCAGTGTCGGCTGAGATAGGCTCCAGCCTCTCTGCAACCCTAATAGGAATAAGTGGCTCGGCAAATGAGTGAGTGAGTGAGTTTCCTTCACAAAGCCAATGCCACACAAAACTAGTATAATAAGCTAAACTGAGTTGTCGTTACAGCTGACACATTTATTACACTTCATTACAGAGCCTTTCACTAATATAGATTTTTCTTGCTAGCTTGAACTAGTCATTAGCGATCAATGCCAGAATGAAGCAGCAGCCATTGAGCTGGCACTGTAATGTGGTGTCAGGTCTCACCATTCAGGGATCGGAGACTCTCTGTAGGTGAGCTCTGTTTGAAAGACTGCTCTGCCTGTTCCCGCCGCTTGCACTCGTACTCCAGCGCCTCCTGCAGTTTCCTCTTAGCCTTCTTCTCCTTCTTCAAGCGCTTCTGAATGATCGCTAAAGATAATGCACACACATAAACGCGCATACACATATGGTTGATATGGTGTGGTTGAAAGTACTCAGCAGCCACAGTGGCAGAACAAGTCATGCACAGCTCAAGATTTGGAACATATTCATGTCTGTAAAGTTCATAGTAATGATGAGGGAGAAGGATGGAATGTTCTCACTCAGTGAAAATGGACTGTGTCATTAGTAAAATAATTGCACCAGCGATAACCTGGATTAACCTAGGTTAGAATGCCAATGAGATGAGGTTCAGGGAAACTTTCTCAAAAGAAGGTTGACATTATAAAGTAGCATATGGCTGCTAGGCTTTAGCACAATTACTATGATACTTAGAGAAAACTGCCTTATTAAATTCCACATGATTCATTATGGTAAGTGAACGTACTGGAAATGAGGCTTAAGCTGCATTCAGTGGCATTTTTGGGTACAAAAGAATATGAAGATCAGAGTGTATACATATAATTGGATGTGTTACTACAGAGATAGAGGGTAAAGTAGAGAATATCTTGGGGCAATGTAAAATGTAAAGAGCATTCTTTTTCTTTTCTTTTCTTTTTTTTTTTTATCAACGTTGACTGTAATTTATTAGCTGAACCATGAACAATGTCATGGTTTCCCTTGAGAAATTATGTGCCACATTTAGAACCGTTTACAACACGAACCACTTTCCACATATTTATTTATAATTACATTAATATGAAATATGCTTGTGAGGATGTGCTCGGATATACCGCAAGACTGTAATATGAACATGATTTTCATGGGGTTATGGAATATGTCAATCTTACTTCTGATCCGCTCCTGATATTTGTCGCTTAATGAATGGTAATGAATAATGGTCATGGTAAAGCACAGTGTAACTAACTTTAATGCCAAAGTCTACAGATCACAGGACAGAATACTGCAAGGTGTCTTAAAAATTATCCATGCTATCCATTAGAAATGTAACTGAATGTTAATACGTTATAAGGAATATGATAATGAGTTCAAAGATGATATAATTACAGATACAAATAGTACAAGAGTATTTTTTTAAGGTGTTTTACTAGAAAAAAGAATTCTGTTCGAGAATATAGATAGGCACTGAGACTATACAAAAAAATTTTAATGAAAAATATTTTCATGCAGGTGTGTCTGTGTAGTCAGATATAAAGATTTTGGGATTAACAAAAGCTTTGTTACTTCACTTACGTTTATTAAGTGCCTGTCCAAGGGGTGGGGTGGTTTAAAATATGCTACTAGTTTGCTTATAATGCAGTAAACCATTTAAATTTAATAGAATATACCATGAGCCACGCTCCTTTACACTTATTTGTATGTGTGAATGTGTACCTCTGTTCTTCTGTTCTATAGCCAGCTGCTTCTCCAAAGTCTCTCGAAGTTCCCTCTCCCTAAACAGCTCCATCTTCAGCTCAGTTTTCTCCAGTTGCACCTGCTTTTCCTGAGCACGAGCGTTATCAATAGCCACCTTCAGCAGCCCCTGCCACAGCACCAAGAACATACTTTACAATACACAAAACTACCTGCCCTGCAACTCTGATAAACACAATCAGCCGAGCTCGGGTGAGATTCAGATGAATGTTTCATCAATCATCAGTTCTGATTGGTGATACCGACCGTGAGCACTTTATTAGGAACACCTGTACCCCTCATGGAGTTATCTAATCAGCCAATCATATAGCAGCAATGCAATGCAGAAAACTATGACGATATGACCAGCAGCTTTGGGTATAGTGTTCAGATCAACCACCAAAATGGGGAAGAATGTGATCTCATGACTGTTAGTGCCAGATGGTCTGGTTTGAGTATTTCTAAACTGCTGATCTCTTGAGACTTTCACACATTACAGTCTCTAGAGTTTCCTCAGCATGGTGCAATTAAGAAAACAAAACAAAACAAAACAAAAAAAAAAGGAAGAAACATCCAGTAAATTGCAGTTTTGCAAATGGTTACCTTGTTGATAAGAGAAGTTGATTGAGAATGGCGAGACTGGTTTGAGTTATCAGATCAGCTATGAAAGCATGTCAGAATACACAACACATTGAACTATAATGGCTGGACACTTCTGCCAGCAAAGAACAGGAAGTTGAGGCTGCCGTGTGCACAAGTTCACCAAAACTGGACAGGTAGAAATGAGAAAAACATTGCCTTGTCTGTTCATTATCAATTTTTTCTCAGGCACACAGTCAGAATTTGGAACCAACAGCATGAATCCATGGACCCCAACTGCCTTGTGTCAGCTGGGCAAGCCGGTGGAGGTAGTGTAATGGTGTGGGGAATGTTTTCACACTTTAGGCCCCATTCATACCAGTCAGTATGACTGGCAATAACGCCCGATAATGCCCATGATTCTATCAATTTTTAGGTCGGAAGCGAGCATGAGGCGTCTGCAACCGAAATCGTCGACCATATCGAATCCACCCATTATGGACAATCGTCCCGTATTTCTTAAACCTCTTTCAAAATGTTGCACGATTACACACAATAATCTACCAATCAGTGACTGTCGTCAACTGTCCACGATTATATTGCTGACAGTCTGAGACAGTTGTGGTTGATCACAGGTAGTTGCTGATAGTTGGGGACTTAATTGCAGACAGTCTTAGATCTTGCTGCCGATCATCAGAGATTTTCATCTGAGAATTATGGTCACAGATATCGTCAGCTTGGTCCGTGACTATGGTCGTCGATTGTAGCCAACAAAGACAATCTGCAACTGTCTGAGACTGTCGGCAACCATGTCTGCGACCATAGTTGGGGATAGTTAGCGATATGGTCATCAACTACAAAGAAGTCAAGAATGGTTGCCAACCACTGCCGATCATCGTAGTTCATCACTGACAACTGCCAACTCAAACAAATCGTTGGCAGTCACCAAAGTATCGCCCAAATGAGATCGGGCCTTCAAGAGCAGAAGGAGGCCCTACCCAATATCACTACAGTGTTCGTAATAAAGTGCGAAATGAAAGTCTAAGCATAGATGTATATGGAATAAATAGATAGCGCTTTTTGTAACTAGCTTCATTAATCTCGTAACGTGGTTAGATATAGAGAAGCATTTTGCAACCTGAACTTACACACGGCTCCCACATACTGTCAGAAAGTTTTAGTTAAAACCTGTTGTAAATATCAGGAACACAGCAACATTTATACAGCTCATTGTGCATTTGCAGTTTTGATTGTGCTGTGACCATTTCCAAACAATTATTTCCCACACACACGCAATTAAGGCAGATGCAATGGGCTATATCATACTAATTGTTCCTTGTTATGACCCCAATTTAGACTAAGTTCCTTTATCTCAATTTTCTGCCTGGATTGCTTCTGTTGATTTGTATATGTGAGTGCTCAATCAAAACGTTACTGCAGAATCATGATTAAAGATGACTAACTAAACTTGTGTAGCAGCGAGGAGTCTGTGCATTCAGGCTAATTATCAGTGAGGCCAGAAGGAGCAGCATGGCTCTGATGTCCCTATCACAAGAACAGTAAGCACAGAGGCCCTCCCTATACTGTACTCACATCATTAGTCTCACAGGCCATGCTAATCAACGACATTTATCTTTCTGACTCACTCTGGTCTGCATGGAAACAACAGCGTTGAACCAAATTCAACAGCACAACACTACGCTGTCCATTTATGGGAAATATAAATCCAGAGCACTGAATGAAGCCATCATGCGTACTGTGGAGTCGGTACTATATCTGATGTAACCTAAATAGCAGTGTTCAGTAATGATACTTCTGATTAGGTCAACACCACAATCACTTTGAGTTTATAATGTCCATTTTGTGTAATGGGCTCAGAGTGCAGTGCATATACAGTACATCAACACATACACGCACAACTTTGACTGCCTATTAGTATGTCTGACTAATGGACACTGCTATGGTAGGAGACAGAAGAAAACTATTACTGCACATACGGACTATTATCTACGTTTAATAAGGAGCGGGGTTTCTGCTTTCTGGCTTTTCAGTAATGTGACAAGCTGTGTTATATTTTTTTCTTGTTAACCTCAAGAGAGGGGAAAAAGAACCACTGGTAAAGCGGCGGCCATTTATATCTGCTATAATAAAAGATAACAGGAAGTTACTTGTCTTTCAGACTTTCCATTACATTGAACGTAATTATAAGTGGTTGTAATCATTTGCAAATTGCTGTGGAATAAGAGGAAAAACACGTCACGTGATGTGATATTATAAGACAAGAATTCACATCAGGGCCAATTCGAGTCAGGCCATATCACACCCGCTTGGTGCGGATCATGTTCCTATAACAGCCCTTCCTGTTGTGTACTATTCCTTTTATAGTAAATTATATTCTGATGGTTGTGGTGATTTTGAGTGACCATATTAGAAGTAAACTATTCAAGTTTCCACTGTTGATCCACTGAGCAAATGGATAACTAAGAACCTCCAATGGCTTGTTTGTTGAATGGCAACTGATGCTTACCTGAATGTTGGTGAGTAGAGTCTCTATTGATGACAGCCCGTCAGGAAACAGGAAAGGAGATGGGAACCCTGGTGGTAAAGCCTGACCTGCCAGTGACAACCTCTCATAGCTGTCCCTCGCTGTTGGAGTGCACATAGGGGCTTCTTCTGGTGGCAAAGCCAAAGAAATACACACTCAGCACAACTGTATACAACAAACACATTAGCCATCAATTCCAAAACTGTCCAAAGCATGGAATAAATCATTTTTTTTTTCTTTCACAATTGGTGTTTATACTTAGATTTTGTTTGTGCAAAAATCACATTAACATCTATACCAGCATGCCCGATCAGCTGGAAATGACTGATAACCCATTCTGGAACTGTCATATGAAGCAATGCTGTTATTGATGCTACTGTATGTGTGGCTGTTAGCGATGCTCAGGAGCTTCCATTGACAAGAATGTAATGAGATTCTTGTGCACCATGAGTGGTTCTACTCTACTACTGGTCATTTGCTGTATCGTTGAAGGCATAAATATGATAGGAGATCTGGGCTGCCTGGTCCATATGGCACTCTAACTCTGTGATATGAAGAGGCCACACTCAATCAGATGCATATGGCAGGCCTTGATTACTAAAAGCCCTGGCTCACCAACAAAGACCATATGGCACAAGGAGGTGAACCTTCATTTAGTGCTTTTCAACACCACAGCAGTTCTTCTGGCATAAGGAGCACTGCAAGTTCGGATAAATGGATTTTGATCCTTGAAAAAAAAAAGAGGCTGAAAATAAAAAAATCAATAGGACAGAGGCAGAAGTCATTGTACTAAATCAAAAGTAACTCAGAATAGGTTTTAACAGAGGACAAAAACATTGCAGTAGTCATTCTTTAGATCCCCCAGTGGGTGGCATGAACACTGGGGGCTGAGAAGTGCTGAGTAAAAACGGTGGCCACTAATTCCCAATGGAAAAGAGCCTGACAGACCTAAACACAGATTAGCACTTAAAAAAGGAAAAGGAGAATCTACTGGGGCTGAGCATGAGCTAGACCTATTAAAGCAAGTACAAACTAAAATGGTCATCACATGCATTTTCAGAAATAGAATCAATTACTGGATCATGACAAACTCTTTAGAGATTTAGTTAATGTAATGGTCTTCTCTAAACTATTTTGGGCCCGTTACATATTCGAACAAATTGCATGAAATGGGCTGAGCAGTATAAAGAGTAGAAATAAGACACGAACACTGGAAACGTACAACAAAGTCAATTGTAATAACACCTTACTATCCCAGTACTGATTCAAACATATACATTCATGCAACCCTTTTAACAAGGAAGTGTCCAAAATGATTTTTTTTTTTTTTTTACCTCAAAGAGCCACATAAAAAAAAAAAAAAAAATCTAATTCCACTGAGAGACAGCTACTTCATGAGATATAGCCAACACATTTTTCTTATAGCAGAAAAGATCCATCAGCCCTCTTTAGGCTGCGCTATGGGTGGAGGCAGCGCCTTAAAGAGCATAAATCTGAGGGTGGACACTGAGCAGATGTCCTTTGTGTCTGAAATGTAAAGCAGAGATCAGATCCAGAGCTCAGAGCGAGGCTTTGCTTCCTCTGAGGAGCAATTGCAGCATGTCAGAGCCCTGATGACATCATCTGCCATTCATCACGTTTGTGAGGGCAGACCTCTGCCATCTGCTGCGCATGCCATCATAACTCCACATCTATCTCTTTTTTCCCCTCTCTATCTCTCCTTCTCTCTGTATCTCTCAGACACACACACACACACACACACAAACACACACAAAAACCTTACACTACGATAACCACAGATTCATTTCCATCCACACAGTCCAGTGATGACACTATCTCCACACTCATGTCATGGTGAGAAGCCACTCAGTTTCTCCGCACAAGCTTCAGAAGCTGCAGATGGAAGGGGGGGAAAAACTGCTTCCAGTTGTACTGTCATGTTGTCATGAATCAATTCCGGTAATCACATTTATTTATTAAATATGAACAACACCAGCGGAAAAATAAAAAATATATATCTTTGTATCAGATCTGGCACTCAAATCCACAGCGGGCCTCTCATACAGAATTAATACGTGTTTGCATGGCCCTCTAAATCATGCACAAACATGGCAAGACTGGAGGAGACCCACTGCTCCCATCAATATTCACTAATGCCAGCCAAGGCTTGGTAACAGCTGGTCTTACATTAATTAGTTTAAAGTATTTATTTCATCCATCTCCAGAGCAGATTGAGCAAAAACATTAGAGATTATTTCAAGCATCTGCAAATGCCCTGGAAACATCAACCAAACCAACAGTCAAATCTCAGCCGCCAGTATCAAGGCTTGATAATTTACAATTCTTGGAAGAGGGGGAGGCTAAAAGGAGTGCTGCGCCTCCACAGAGGAGCTCCCAGCAGCCGTTCCCTAAATTTCAGCAGCACTTCCCCTCCGGTTCATTACCGACAATGGATGGCTGCCTAATGGATAAACATTTGCTGTTAATCTAATTTCATAAATAAATAAAAAAACAAAAGTCCATTTTTGGAGAGGTTATTACTGCCACTCAATGGCTTGGTTTTCGTGTACAGATAAAGGAGTAAGTGTATTGGGGGAAATAAAACCGATGTGATTATTAGATCATGAAATGGTTTCAGGGTATATTTACGGCCCTGGTGTATTCCAATGCATTGATACTGCAAATGCCAAGGAGCGAAACAATACGGCGAGATTTGGATGGAGGAGGCACTGCAGTTGGTTTGCAGCCACTGTTGTCCCATATTTCATGTTGGCATTAATCATACATCATTGCTTTAACCAACTTCTGCTTGGGACACAGCAAGGGGCTCGCCGCATACACAATGCTGGATCACAGGGTGCTTCAGAGTGCTTTGTTACAGGGAAACAATCTGTCGTGCATTACAAAGCAAACACCGCATTTCCTCTCAAATTACCAATTCAGCTCTCAAAATAACATAAACCCAGATGCAACCAAATAACTCAAGCTGCAAATTACCGCTAATATACTAAGCAAATGTTCTCCTCCTTCACTCCCCTCCCACCATCCTACATTCACATTAGCCATTCTCCACTTGTATTGTGTTCTCCTAATTCCCTCCTTGTTTCCTGCACTTCAGTTCTGGCCTGTGTTTGGCTGTTTATTTCTCACTTTTGGTCCAGAATCATTGACTTGGACTTAATTACAGTGGCAGACGCCAGCGGCTTGGAGAGAGTGGAGGAGAGTGCTGCGTTTTCCAGGTGATATTTCTCCACCGGGGCTGCCAGCAGCAGCTGTGACAGGTCCGAGCTCAGCTCTACCCAACGAAAAAAAAAAAAAAAAAACCCTTATGAGATCCTTTCGGGTCAGCAGTGTCACAAATAACATTTCATGCACAACTGTTTTGCAGGATAATAGGAGCCACAAATAAAAATGGGACACTGTAAATATGATGCATTCTGAATAAAACGCCATAATTTAAAATGACACTCTCTCGAAGTGTTCGCATCCAGACGTACGCCTATACGCTCCCTCCCTCCCTCCCATGGCAGCCGCAGGAGTCCTTGACAGTATGCTTGCAGTGATAAATCACCTTTCCAGTTAATTTTCTCAGTCGTTATGTGTTGTGCTGCTAAAACAGGGGCTTAGGAATTGACTTGACAAACTATGAATGTAAAAATATCACTTGCAGGGATCTAGGCTTATCTCCAATTTACATGTTATTAGATTTGAATTGTGAACAGCACTTGGACATGGCTGTGGCAAAGGAAACCGAATACAAGAGAGAGATGCATATGATAATAGAAGATAGGATACATCTCAGACCCCTCTTGACACCCTTTGATATCTCTGATGGAAAGTCACAACAAGGAGAGCAGAAGCCACTCAACTGATTTTTAATATGATAGACAAGGCACTCCATGATAAATTGCGAGAAAACCTGGGGAAATTTAGCAACATTCTTCCAATAAATAGTTTTTAATTGACCTTGGGAGCTGAAAATCTGCCATATGTTTGGAGTTGCACTGTTTGAATTGAGGTCCCAATGGGCCTTTCAAACAGCACAACTTCGGCACTGAGCCGGAGGAACGAGAGAGGGAGAGGGAGAGAGAGAGAGAGAGAGAGAAAAGGGGGGGCAGAGGGACAGGAGGGAGGGAGAGAGAAAAGTAAGTGAGCTGGAAGAAAGAACAACAAAGGTATGAAAAGTAAGGGAGAGAAAAAGATAGATGCTAAAAGAACAATAGAGAGAGAGAGAAAGAGAGAGAGACAGAGAGAGAGAGAGAGAGAGAGAGAGAGAGAGAGAGAAAGAGAGAGAGAGCATGGAAGCATTTGGTTGGCCTGGCCAGTCACTTTGATATATTGACAGGTGAAGCCTGTGTCCTTGCAAACCCATGTTCCTCCCAGCAGGAGAACAGAATGCTAAAATCTGGAGGATGTCAGTTCGCTCTCGGCAAAGGCGGCTGCTGCTTTCAGCAGACAATTACATTTTATTTGACCTGCCAATGGGGCTGAAGAAGTTGCCGCTTTCCGGGGGAGTGGTTATGACCTTTCAGTCTCATAAATAGAGACAACCCTGCACTACACAAGAACTAATCTCCACACCCGTCTCTCCCCTCGCGCATCTGCTACATTCACTGCTTTTATAGCAAAGTGCTATTTTATTCACCTATGTTACAGCTTAACAATTTTGTCGCCATTTACTGCAGTGGCACTCTGGCATTTTTTTACAGTTAGGCTAAAGCAAATTCATGTTTAAACGGTATAAAAACAAGACGGACCTTTAAAGGAAGGGAAAGTAAGTATTTCCCCTGTGCGTGTACACGTAAAATGATGTGTGGAATGATATATACCTAGCAAATTCTCCACAAATGACTTTAGGGTGCATATGTTGTGCAGATGAGCATGGAGGAGATGAAACTAGGAGGCACGGACAGCAGATATTTGCCTCCTTACCCTCATTGTCTTGCTCTTTTCCACTCTTTAATTTCAAGATAAAAACTAGCCATTACCAAATTCCTCCTGAGAGTCAACATCAAAAGCTGGAGTCAGTCAGGCCTGGATTAACAGGTAACATGTCGCTTAGAGGGCCTTACATCTTATAAATGCACAACCCATGTATCCCTCTCGCTTTTTTGTTAATGTTCTTTATACTTACAGATTAAATCGTTTGCTGCACAAACCCATTTGGGAGCGCGGAGAAGGTGAAGGGGATAATCAGCACAGCCACTGGAACGTGTTTCCTAAATGCGCTCCAAGACATTACTGTGCACGGCTATAAAATTAGCGGCGGGACCTTAAAACGCTGACATTTCGCATGACTTTTGAGAAAGTGACACCCTCATATTTTCATGTAGGGTATCATTAAATTTCAGCTGCCCCGTGGCCGAGCCGTGCCATTAATAACCAATTCTGCGTGTCACTCTGCTCCCCTCTCTTTGAAATAATGAGTACTTTGCTTTGCCTTAATAAATTGAAATGTATTCTCAAGGCCACACTGAAGATAGTGACACAGGTGGAGGAGGCAGGAAATCTTCATAAATCCTTAAGTATCAGGGACAATGCAGACGATGCAGACTCTAGGGTGAAAGTTCCACATGCGATCAAAACGAAAACCTGTAAATGCTATTATTGTGAGTTGAAACTAATTTAGGGAAAGGAGTAACATATAAATATATTGCTATGCCACAAGGTGCCCTATACAACATACAAAAATACGAGTTCTGAGAGATGGGACAGAAACACCTGGAAAAACAACCCAGAACATTCATATCCAGAGTCTTTGACGCACACCAAAGCTGAAGAAGACGTCTCCTCCTTTTATACTGTCCCTGTCATATTTATTGCATAAAGGTCAGCTTGTTCATTTGTTCAAAGTCAGCGCTTTTTTTCTTCCTCCTTTAGACCGTGCTCCTCCATGTAATAAATGTAGACGATATGTCGTTACCAGAGCACTGAGGATTAAAGGCTTGACCGCCTATAATGCAGGCATAAACCAACCCCTTGTGTGCTGCTTTTGTTTCTGTGAGAGTGCACCTTGAAGCGCAGTCTTCTGCGAAAGGCCCACTTGCTACACAGTGTACATTTTTTGTAAACACCCAATTGATGTTAGCGAGAGGGTTGTGTAACCTAATTAAAAAGGTAAAGCAGGCTGGATAACTAGTGCTTTCAAATGCTTGCAAATTAATTGGCTCTAATGTTTGAAAAGCACATGCATTCAAGGGTTTTATTGTTTGTCTGTTAATTTTGAATAGCTGTTCTTATTTACAAATTTAGGAACTGCAGTGATTAAGTCAGTAAATGGGACGAATTATGGACCAAGGGAAAGTAGGAAAAGAGTAGAAAAGAAAAAAAAGTGATTCAGGCTACAGTTTGAGGTCACATGCAACAATGCAACAAAAAGGGGACAATTTGCTATTTCCAGTTTACCCACAGGTTTATGGTAGGTGAGAAGGAACCAGGGAACCAGTAGGAAGCCAACAAGAACACAAGGTTGCTGCATTCAGAAGTGTACACTTATCAAGGATATGAATCACTCACTCACACTCACACATACACACACACACACACGCACACATACACACAACACATACCCAATGAGTTTTGGCTGATGGTATACTTAGCCAGTGTCCTAGTGAACCAGTATCAGAATGTATTCACTGATAGTGACTTTAAAGCACTTATGTGAGTCGCTCTGGATAAGGGCGTCTGCCAAATGCTGTACATGTAAATGAATGTCATGGGAATATTGGGCTTTCAGTGATTTCTTTAATATGTTCCTTTTCTGGGGAAGAATAGTTGTGCAAAATGCATGTTTAATAAAAAAAAATAATAATAATTTGGTGCACAAGTTTTAATTATATTTTAGGTTTTCAAAAAAAAAAAGCAAGGCACAATTATACAGACAAGTTCAATAATATTTTTGGTAGTAATCAACAACCTTCTGGTTGAAATGTGGTAGAGAATTGTTTTGCCCATTAGTTGACTGGTAGATGCATTTGTTGGTAGGGACCTGACAGTCCACAAGCTTCTGCAGCATTTAGGTCAGGACTTTTTTTATACCATTCCAAAGGATAAGATTAGCCTGCTTTATCCATCCCACAACCACCTTTAATGTATTTGGGATTATCATCCTGTTGGAACACCCAGTTGTGTCTAAGTTTCAATCATCCAGCTGACTGCGAGGTGATCCTGAAGAATTATGAGGCAGTCCTCCCTCTTTATCATTCCAATATGATCGTACATGCTTAACAGTTGATGCCAGTGTTTTTGGAGTTGAATGTCTCACCTACTGTATATATCAGCTCAGTTGTTGTCTTATTTGACCATAAATTTTTCCTTTAGAAGACTTTTTATTTGTTCAAAATGATCAGCTGCAAACATTAGCTGAGCTTCTGGACATTAATGTAACTTCTAACTTACACAGCAGCCACTGAGTTCACGTTGAATTCAAATTTACTTGACTGCTGACAGTAACAATGGTGTTCCAGTAGCCTGCCTTTGCATTGGTGGTTCCTGGGTTTTTCCGGACCTTTGGAAAGTAGCTACACCTCCCACTTACTTGCATTTGTCAAATAAACCCCTCTTATGTCTGCAAAGAGAAACTCCCAGCTGAAGTCAACCATGAGCACTATCAGGAGGTTATGAGACTTTAGCCTGTGCATGAAATACATTCAGCATAACTGAATTTATAAGCTATTTATATTTTTGACTCTGTATGCGTCAGTTTGACCTTGTGTTGAATTCAGAAAATCCCAAATTAAAACTTGTGCACCAAATTCTTGAAGCTCTATTGAGAATATGTAACACCAAAGTTAAGAAAGCATGGAGTTGAATGTTCATGGTTGTGTGGTGTCCGTCCACCCATCCAGTGTCCGTACTGATTGGCTGTTATGCGTCGCGTCACTGATTGGCCGGTAGAATAGTATGGAAAGAAAACATGGTAGTACTTTTACCAAAAACAGCATTCATACAACAATGACCTAAAGCTAGAAATGCGTTCTTGTCATAGAACAATATGTGCATCCTCCATGTGGTCACCCGCACCCTCTAGAGTGCTAACGGGTTTTGATAAACTGACCCTCTGTGACCTTGAAAAATAGGTCAAGGTGACCCGGTTTCGATAGGCTGGTAGGGCGTGCTGTAGGGACCATTCAGCATAAATATTAAATAAATCCACAAATAACCGGCACTGCTAGAGTGCTAACAAGAAGTGCCTGTTGCGAATGCGCCGCCGACGGACAGCGTGTGAAAACATAGTATCTCCTATGCTTCACGAGGGATACAATTATTATATACTAGGTTAAAGCCTTATTTCCTTCCAAATCTTTTTATTTTAATGAACATGTAACAGCCCTGGCAAAGCTAAAACATCTGATCATAGATCTGCAGGATAGGGAATGTTTGGCAAACTGCGAGTTTTCCAACATTTATAGTTATTTTTTCGGGAAAATGTCCATGCAATAATTAAGAAACACATAAAAAAGAAAGAAAGAAAGAAAAAACCTAAACAAACTCATAAAGGCCTTATGAGGAGTTTTAAGTACCACTTGTACCACTTTTAAGCAGTGCTTAAATCAAACTTTTTCCCCATAAAAGTGGTACGCTGTAATCACTCTTTCCTAGAATGATTCACTGAGCAGCCCAATACTGCCATGACATTCATATCTATGATTGGTGTATGTCTGCAACTGTAGTTACTAACAAGAACTCAGTGTTTTAATGACAGCAAAATTGCAACAGGTATAAAAACACTACAATCAAACATTTCTCTTCACCTCTATGGTATCAAAAGAGCATAGTGCTGAAGATTTCTCTAAGTTAGATAACAATCTCAATATGCTGCTTTCTTCTAGTGTGCCTCCTTCTGCCGTACTGCTCTCAATCATTTACATTTATTTATTGAGTGTTGACTGTTACTCAAAGTATCTCCATTCAGAATCCAATCTTCTACATAGTTAAGGAGTTACGGGTTATGTATCAAGCTCAGTAGCTCAAGGGTGACTCTCAATCAACCCAACTGCTAAGCTAACATTGACCCTGTAATTTAAAACAGATTTTAAAACAATCAACTCATTTCTTGTGTTTGTGCTCTTGGCTAATTTAGCAATAGCGCTGCCGTGTCATTTTAACATATAGGGTCCTTTCTTATACTTGGTGCAATGTGGCAACAAGTGCAACATAAGTGTCTTTGTGAGACTGAAACCAACGCATTTTCCCTCCCAGCTCCCATGCTGTTTGCTCAGCAAACGTATCTGCGTCCATCTGAGCGCCCATGGGTGTGTTGGTCTTAAAAAAAAAAAAGGCACTGCGATCTTGAGGCAGTGGAAAGCAGTTGCACAAATGATGAACAACGAACTAGTCTAAAGTCAATAGAGCAGTTATTTACTGTTATTTTAAGAGTCATTAATAAAGGTAGTACTGTGTGTCTACATAGGCAGGTGTACACTGTGTGTACATTCTGCTTGATAAATAAATAATATTTGCACAGTGTCGGTGAACAAACATGCAAAAGATTTAAAGATTCACTCATTCATTCATCCATTTTCAAAACCACTTAATCCTAATTGGGGCACATCTCAGCCGACTCTGAGCGAAGGTCAGGTACACCCTTAACAGCTCGGCAGGCCATTGCAGGGCAACACACATACAACCATTCACCCTCATTCTTACACATAGGGGCAATTTGGAACCACCAATCAGCCTATTGTGCATGTTTTTGAACTGTGGAAGGAAACCGGAGTCCTGGAAGAAAACCCACGCAAGCAAGGGAAGAACATGCAAACTCCACAAAGAAATGTTCCGGGTCTGGAAATCGAACCCGGTACCTTGTTGCAGTGAGTTTAGAATGTGAAGTATTATTCTGATATATAACGATATATTTATTAAAAAAACAAACCACCCCATTGCTGATTTTCGTCAAGACTAGGCTGCATAGCCGCCAGCGTGTTTATGCCCTGCGATGGACTGGCGAGCTGTCCAGGGTGTACTCTGCCCTCGCCCTCAGCCCTCGGCTGAGATGGACGCCAGCCTCCCCGCAACCCTAATTAATTAATAAAGAGAAATGCACAACTCTTTTTGGATTTGGACATGCCCTAGACAACACTTGTGCCATAGAACAGACTGTGTGCTTAGATAAAATAATGCACATGTTGTTCATACTTTAAAGCACCCTAACAGCATCTGGCTGTTCCAAATTGTCCCTTGGTGTGAATGTGAATAGTTGTGTGTATTTGTCCTATGATGGACTGGCGAGCTGTTCAGTTGTACCCTGCCCTCGCCTAGAGATAGCTGAGATCGGCTCCAGCCACCCTGCAACCCTAGTAATAAAGTGGTCCAGCAGATGAATTATTGAACTGATCAATTGTATTCTACATGTCTTAATGACTACAGTTGTGTTACAATTTTGTTTTTAACAGTAGATTTTTATCCCAGTTTCAATGTTTTCTGTATGTTACTCACAAATCATGCATTAGGAATTAAAAGTAAAAAAAAAAAAACATTCAACAGGAATTGTAATACTAAAACAAATATTCTTCTATTGCACAATGGCATGGTGACCACAGCAGGATCACAGACGAGCGTGTCGATTGAACATGAGCACACATATTAATACACTATCATGGTATTGCTTTCCTATGGGGAACGAGGATGCTGTTGTGTCCGCTCTATAGCCCAGTCTGATGCTAATCCTGGCTCAACATACTGAGTGGCTTGTAAAAGGAAAGCTGAAAGTCGAAAAAGGAGTAAATGGAAATGTAAACTTTGATAAAAAGCAGGGTTTAGGAGGCCCGAGTCCGACTTGCTCTTGCTCTTTCTAGCATGAGTGTGCGAAAATGGATGCAAATCCATTTGCGCCTGGTTCACAGTTATAAAAATACTTAGGGGTTTTAAAAGCGGGCGATGTGTTAAACGTGTGGAAATCTGTTTTGATAATATTATTCATAGCACTGGCTTTGTGCTGCTTGAATTAATAACACTCCATTTACAGATGGAAGAAAGCTGGCATGGTGTTTCCAGTTAAAGAGATTAATTTTTAAACACCTAATTGACAGGCTGGGGTTGGGTGGATAAGCAACAGCTTCTCCGGGGTTTCAGCTGCTGCAAAGTCAAGGTGACTGGAATACTTAGGCAGGCTTTAAAACACACAAGTAAAGCCATAAGAGAGCAGAGAATTAGTCTTCCAGCAGTTTGCCTACACCCCACATTCTGTTTTATTAGGACTGATTTACTTCACAGTGAAAGGATATAAAAGCCTTAAGTATCAGACTATAATTACAGTAGAGTTGGAATTTAAAGGCTTGACTCACCATGTCCGCAAGTCAACTCCAACTCAGCACCATGATAAGAGAGCTCTATTAGACTGAGTGCCTGGCAGGGCTGCACTTTAATAGGGCTCCAGATAGCAGTACAAAGAAGAAACACTGCGTTCCGAGTTTGCAGAGTATATTTACAGTTGTTTATCTTCGTAAAATGTTGTCTTGGCGACATTGTGTAATGCTTGTTTACAAAATAGAAACATGGAGATGGACACTCAGGGATGCGCTATGTAGTCTCCACTTACTTAGGAAATAAAACGAAGGGGGGAAAAAACAACAACAGGGACAACATCAGGGTCAAGCTCACCTTCTTACACCAGCTGCTCTGCTGTGTTTGTATTCTGAATCGCAAATTAGCAATGAAAAGAAATGGGTTTCGCTAATTGTTACATTTCATCTGTGCAAGGGCAAGCAGGTAAATTTGTTCACAGCAGTGTGCATTCGCTTACTGCCAGATGCGCAGATATGCATCTCGAATTCACAAGGAGGATGCATAGAGAGGGGAAAAAAACACATCTGCAAAAAAGTGCAATGGAAATGTCCGACTTTTTAGTAAGATAGAAAAAAGAGATGCAATGCACTGGCAGGGGGGTTTAAAAAAAACAAAAAACAAATGAATATACCCCCTTGTGAGTGCACGTGCCTCTGCAATACATTTGTTCTCTACTGAAATGAAGGGTAACATGAAGCAGTCTGGCATGTTGTGATGGACAAGGAGATTTCACCTTCGCCAGTGAATGATAATACATTATTAAATTTGCCTCTCCGCTCACTAGATACACTTAGCTGACCACAGCATATTTATCTCCCTGTCTCAGCCTTACATCTTGGCAGGAGAAAGCATTCTGTCACTTTTAAGGCATTTCAAAGATTAAAAAGAACCTCTTTCTTTTCAACATGCCTAAAACAGCCACCCTTTTTATGAAATGTAATTTAGCAGTCAGTGGTGTCACGCATCGGAACGTGCAAGAAGGAGAGCAAATATCCAAATGAACTGCGGGGTCCTCGGGGGAATTTCTCATCCTGCATCATCAGCACTATTTGTTACATCGCTCACAAATTTGATTGATCCTCTATTGAATTATTTTTTTGCACCCTTTCATTTGGACAGGACACACTGACAAGTTGTTTGATCATAAACCCTGACTGCTTGCCAAGTCACATTTCGGCTCCTTATGGCTAATGATCCAGCCTTTTGTCTTACAGAAAGTCAGCAGAGTCAGCACAAACCTCCATCCGCTGCTTTTTTTGAAGCCAGATTGGCAAGGACACTAAAAAGGCAAAAGAAAACATGCTTTGAATGCAGGCATAGCTGATGAGGAGAATCGAGACAAGCGTATGCTGATACAGACTCCTAAACTGTGGTTTTGCTGAAGGTGACCTAAGTTTTTTTTTTTCTTTCTTTCTTTCTTTTTTTAAAAAAGAAATTTAGCAACTAAATTCTCACATGTACACTAATAGAATGTCAGACTTCTCTTATTTCATGTAATTTCATGCTGTACTTAAGGCTCTTCAAAGTGGGATTTTTTTGGGGGGGTCAAAACCCTTCCAGTTATACAAAGATTAAGGTTTATAATCATGTAGCATCTACTAAATCTAAATACACTGGTATACAAATTTTTTAAATGTGCTATTTATTATAGATTTTGGTATCTGGAATTCAAATATCACAATAAACATGGCTGATTGGCTACTGTTTCCAAGATATTCAAGTTTTTTACATTTGATTTCTACATAATTATATTGAGCATGAAACTGCATGCATATGGTTTCTAGAGTTGATATAGAGGAATCTGTTTAGAAAAGTGATGGAAATTGAGTTAACGGAGTTAACATTGCATCATTCATGACTTCTATGGACAATATGACGCAATCCATATAATTTTTGATGCAATACCAGCTTCAGATTTTATCATTTATTGTTTTGCCCAAAAAAGAAAGTCATTAATGATTATTAATATATTTATATAATATATCGACAAATAGTTATTAATAAAACACTGCAATTTTAGGTGAAACATTCAGGGCATGTCAAACTCCCACCATCCACAGTCCCACAGTCCAGGCTTTGAGAGCATGACCTACTGCACCTAAAGAAGTTTAGTCCAAAATTCAGTCATTTTGTAACTTCTGATTTAAATTCAGATGTCTTCCTATTATAACTCACCCATCCTTCATGATTCCTAAGTCAGGGTGGTATATGCTGATCCAGTAACATACCTCAGAGCAACAAATTTAAACGTCAGTTTGAGTCACAGCGGCCCAAAATTAGGAAAGTTTGACTATATTTATTTCAGAAACGCTTTGACTGTAGACCAGTGATATTACCCCAAGATATAATTCTACTGACACATCCTATCTAGGATAATCTATTCTATGCAGAATTTTACATACATTTTTAGATGTTTAAATTTAGTTTAGCTCTGCATATAGCACTTATGATTAGTACACAGTGGATCTGGAGTGAAATTAGAACCCCTAGTAAAAAAAAACAAAAAAACGAGGGTATTACGGAATAGACCCTATACCGTATAATTAAGATATGCTAAGTGAAATCAGAGCAATTATTTCAAAAATGTCCCATTATAGAGGAAATGAAGCTGAAATCCAAGGAGACAATCAATGCATATCAGAAAAACAATCAGCTACGAGTTTCCATTGTTATACTACACCAAATTATATCTGGTTATATTAGATTGTCCTTATTGCTGGTACATATCTAATGTAATACATGCCAAAAAAAAAAAAAAAAAGAAAAGAAAACCCACACAAAAAAAACGAAAACAAATTTTAAGCATGATACCATCCAAAGACAACCTGAAATAATTGCCTGCATTGTACACACTGAACAGGACGTCTGGCTTAAAGCAAAGCACAAATGTGATGCTTTCTAATTATACCCTTCTCCTCTTTATCATGCCTCGCATCTCTACTTTGATTTCAGCTTTTAAAGCAGGTCAAAAGAAAAAAAAAACTTTTATTCCCAATCTTTTGATGTACTTGAGGAAAAGGTCATTCTTTTCTTTTCCTGTTTTTTTGTGAAATCATTTAATGGCTAACACATGCTTCTCCATTCACTGACCAGCTGGCAAATTATCTAAGTAATACTCATTCATCTGACCGCATCCCAGCGCCTGTCAGCTCGCACAAATCAAATGTGATTATTCACTGCACATTTAGAGCCGAATACTGCGGCTGATTGTACGCATCAGTTCCTGCGAAACCAAAGGCACAATGAGCTGTCAATAGAGGGGCTGGGCTACAGTAAAGCAGTTCTTACTTCATCACAATAAGCTGTATTTTTTTTAACGGAGCTGCAGACAAATATGGGACCCGATCTGAGAAATAATTACAATACAAGACAGACACACAATAGGGTTGTTATTATTAAGATCAGTTTGACTGAAAATATGATGAGTTATCAATAAAGTAACTTAATTGCTTCTCAGTCCTACTCTTTGTTTATTTTTTTCTTTCTCCTAAAACTTCAGTTGAGATGTCCAATGGTCACACTGATGATGAATGCATGTTGGGACTTTAATAATCCACTTTGGTACATGCTGATGATTTCAAGAAAATAGAAGGTTCCAGTGGAGAAGTGGGCAAAGCTACAAGTAATTCTTTCAACCAATCAGCATTGCAGTCAACATGATTATATCTCATTAGACCCTTTGACCTACTGTCATGCCCCTGTAACGTACTCCACTCTAGCAAATATACACCACAAAGATAGATCTAAAAATTTGGTTTAAATATCTAAAATCATATTAACTAAATTTGATCAAACAACATCTATTACAGTGACTCCAGTTTTAATGCTATGAATGCACACTGTGTAAACAGCTATATAGTACACTAGTCAACCATAACATTACCACCACATGACTGGTCTGCAGACCATGATGTATTCTGACACATTTCTATCATAGCCAGCAATAATAGGATTAAAACCAATTTTAAATCATGATGGATGCAGTTGAACGTGAGTGCACAAGCCAGCAGGTGTCTCATTAACTCTCTTTAAGGTGTCTCTTTTAACTCTTTAATAGTTTTAGTGTAAACAACACAGAAACAGTCAAAAGCATATTAAAACAAGATTTCTATTGTTTATATTTACATATTTATAGCTCCTTTCCTTTCCTTTCCATTCTATGACCTGTACCATGTTATCCTGTTTAGAAGCTGGAGCCAATCCCAGCCGACTCTAGGCGAAGGCAGGGTACACTCCAACAGCTCACCGGATAATAGCTTTGTTTAGCTAATGGCATCTGTTCTGGTCCGTTCTGTCCACTTAATAAATATTTAAATTGTGTTCTATTAAAGTGCTTTAGCTTATACTATGGGAAACAGGAGAAAAATAAACAAAACTGAATTTTATATATAGCCACGATGCTGAGGCAGGTTAGGTGAGCTCTGCACTTTGAGCAGGCTAATAGCTCTGTGTAACTAACAGCATCTGGTCTGGTCTGTTCACCCTACTTATTCAAAAAATGAAAGCAAACAGTGTTTCCAAAAAGTGCTAAGTATATACTACGAGAAACATGGTTTATTTTTCCTCTTCATAGCGTGAAGTGATTACAGCACTTGCTCCAATTGATCATCACACAATATGAGTGTTTCCCATTTTGATTCAAGCATTAGCCACGCGGAATTACGATTTTTAATCCTGGTATAGCAGACCAATCAAATCACTCCATTTCTCTTTAGTATTAGCCCATTTCATGTGCACTCACCATGTGGGTAAAAGAAAGAAAAGGACAACTTAATACAATGGTGGAGTCTCGTGGAAAAACCCGACAATGTACTAAAAACAAATTATCAATCTTGGATTAAGTTGTGTTGGATAAATATCATGATTAATTGGTTGCTGGCAAAGAGAAGCTTCCTGATCCATACAGCATTGAATCGATATAATTATCACCACTCCTGCCATGTTCAGGAGGTTTTATATCATGGACTTTAACAAAAATAATGTTTAAATGTTAAACAAACTTTACCTGCTCTCGCTGAAAAAGAACCACTGCTGACTTTGGAAAAGAGTAGGCTGCATGGCGTCAGCATGTTGCTGCCCTGCGATGGCCTGGTGAGCTGTCCAGGGTGTACTCTGCCCTCACCCAGAGTCGACTGAGATGGGCACCATCCTCCCCATGACCCTAATTAGGATTAAGCGGGTCAGAAAATGAATGAATGAATAAATGAAACTTCACCAGACATAAAGCTAAGATATGTATAAAGACTCACTATGCGAGTTGGGGTAAACTGAATTAGGTTTAATGGTGAAAAATGTTAATGGTGAAGGCTGTTACTGGCTGCTGTTACTGGCTCAATAATACTGAAGCATTCAACTTGAAAAAAAGACAAATAAAAAGATCACGCTCACCATAAGGGATGGATGAATTACTAGCAGGCTTTAATCTCTAAATAGACTACCATTATTGAAGTTCTCCAGGTTTTGTTATAGATATAGTATCTGTTTAAAATAGTCCTCTGGAAAGCATGTGAGTTAGCAAGAAGTGAAGTTTAAGGCTCATTCAGGGCTGGCCATTTGGGCCACTTTAATTTTCTGCTGCTATCCTTCAGAAATCTGTAAAAATGGATGCCCAAACCTTTACCAGAAACTCTTTGTACATCCTGGGACACAGCATCTAACCAGCATGATGTTTATCATGATAAAATAGCAAATAATATTGTTTGGGATCCCAAGCGTGAATGAAATACAGGGACTCATTTGCTCTGCTTTGCCAACCTGAAGAATCCGGTCCGCTAGATCAGCTGATTGGTGAGGTCACTGGTAAATGGTATGGTAGTCAGTTTTATTCACCTCACCTGTCGCTGGAGAAGACGTTATGGAGTGGTTCATTGCTGTTAGCCTTGCTTACAGCATGTAATCGTCATGCCATTGTTTCAACAAACTTAAGCAACATAACATTTATTTCCATCCAGTGTTGGGTTCATTTCTCACCAATGTCTTGAAGTGATGCGGGAAAAATTGTACCACTCCATAATGTCAAAGAAACTTTCAGTATTGTTAAAGTCAGGACTGTGGGGTGCCAAAACATGTATGAAAATGATTCCTCATGCCCCCTGAACCACTCCTTCATTATTTGAGTCCCCGTTTTATACCCATGCCATCAGGGAAGAAAAAGACTTCATTTTATTGCCACGTTAATGTTGCTGAGCCTCGACATGGAACAACAATGGAACTGGAAACAACAATAGCATGGTGATTACATGTTGTGATCAAGGCTAAATGCACTCCATGAAAATATTAGTTAATTTTTTTTTTTTTATTATTATTATTTTTTTTGCTGGGCAGAGAATATTACTGGGCTGAATAGAAAAAGTAAAATATAAAGGTAATATAAAAGTTTGCAAAACAAAGTTATGCTAAAGAACTAAATGCTTATTTAGTTAAACCTTAATTAGCATTAATACACACAAGAGCACCATCCACAGAATAAATATGGTCCTAATTCCACATTTTACATAGACAAACTAGATCAGGCAGAAAACTGAGCTCACAACAGACTGAGGTGAGATGTGTCTATTATCTTAATGGCTAGTTTCATTGCACTGCTCTGTCAGTCGTACATGGCTCACAGAACGTAACTCTAAATAATTGTGATGTAGAGTGCAACCATGTACAGTACATCCACCTGTATCTTTTGTATCTCCACATGTGTGAACTCAGCTGTGTTCTGATTTGCACTGATGTAGAAAAAGGTCTAAAATATACATACCATGTATTTTTACACATTTTCAGTATTTCTGTTGTTGCATTCTGAACATGAACATTAATTATAGCTTAAATTCCTACTTTATTGGGTACTGTAACCCCACCTCTAGGCAATGCACCCACCCTCATCCCATATGTGCATGCATTCATGAGCATTTCCCCCCAAGGATAGGAACAATGTTAAATGTTTGATGTCCAAAACGAGTTTTACTGCCAAAGCTTTAATACTTTTTAAGCTTCTTTTGTTTGTCAACTACCTGCTGTTTCACGAGAAGAGGTTTATCAAAAGCAATTGTGACAGATTCCCTGTGTCAAGTCATTTAGCTCAACAGCTCGCTTTTAGCTTAGCTCTGATGGAAACTGGTACTTCTGCTGGCTTAGCCGTGTGCTAAGTCTTTGCTGTATTAAGCTGTACTAATTCGATGTTAATCACAGAAGGACAGTGTTAGCTTTTCAGTAACGAAACAGACCACATTAAAAAAGGACTTTCACTACATGTATTTTCTGTGTCATCTCTCTACAGCCTTTACTATAACTATTTGCACAATACTGCAAGTATAACGCATGAAATTAATTTAATGCCCTGCCAAGACTATAAAGATTAAAGAAGTGGAGAAATACCATTAAACCATTGGAATGTAATCTCATTTGTCTAAACAAGCTGATCCGATGAACAACCCTAATTAAAAAGGGTCCATCATAAACAAAGTCAAGCTAGCCATTGACCCTCGATTTAACAATGAGCCACATTAATTTTATTAATCTAATGCATCATGTATCATATCATTACAGTTCAATATACTGTATGTATCATTAATGTTATTCTTTTCACTTTGGTTATTAGTTGGTTTAATGTATTGATTACCTCGAAATCTGGCTGTACAATCTTTCTTATCTTGAGGCATAAACCTGTGCGTGTTATTCAAATTGCCTCATTTATTATGATAGCTTCCTCATGTAAATTGTGCTGACTGCTCGCCCTTGCACAGTCCTCATTAGACTAATGAAAACCTTCAAACGAAAAAACTAAACAACCTGCCAAATAAAGGTCTGAGGTTATTATGAAAATTACAACTCTGGGAGCCGGGAGAAGCTCTGTTCATTAATTCATGCTCAGCAAATTGGTAACTAATTTAGTTGCACTCCTCTGCATTAATGGATTATTTTATAAAAATGTTTTCCACAGCCTGAGACCTTTGGCGTGCACGTTAGAGAGCCCTGAATTCTAATCAAGCTGTGTGACATATTAGGGATGGTGGGCATCTAAATGGTAATGCAATGGTAACACAAATAGACAATGTGGATTTTCTCCCAGTCAGAGAGAATCAAGACCAATCTGGCTCAATTGCCATCTAAAAAGGTTGAGAGAATTGCTCTACAGGGGGAGGGGGGCTGCAAAACGTTTCACATCGCCGATATGTCTCTGCTGGGGAATGATACAAGCAATGCATTCTGAAGAATGACAGGTATCATGATAATATTATCAAACACAAGCGAGAACACCCGTCTAATATAGCCAGACATACAGTAAGTGCACTATAACAGAAACGCATTTAGGACAAAACACATCTGTGCATTTCCCCACACATCACACCTATGTCCTGACCTGTAAATTCATATAATCATGCTAATTACTCTGCTTCACAGGCTTGCACTATCTATGGGCAGGTCCAGCACAGTCCCTCCTCGCTGGACTGATTCATCAGGGAACATGCATCACAGTGATTTCCATAGTGGCTTTAATATCATTATCACCCCTAGCCAACAATTCCCCCACCCCAGGCCTCTGCCATCAGAGAATACTCAAATCTATTATTCAAGTCGATTTGTATTTAATCCAAATGCCAGTGTGAGCACACTTTTCCCCCTTTTCCCTAAAACCATCATACTCAACTGCCTAATAATAAACGGAAAGCTAACAGCAATCTAAAAACAATACGATTACACAGATTGTCTTACTCCAGAATGGATGCTGATGGTGATGGGTGATTGCAATTAACATGAAGAGGTCTAGTATTCACACTAAATTGTGTATTACATTAGACGAGCTGGTAAAGAAATATTTGCACAGCATTTCTCAATTAAGTTCACTTCCACTAATTTGAAACAGGCTGAATTCATTTTCAATCCATTTGTTGTTTAAAAAAAAAAAGATTGAAAAGGGCTTTCTATTGTCATTACTACAATGTTAATAATAACCCAATAAAAAAATAAATGGCTTTATGATAGTGTAAAATCTCAGCCTAATTTGAAACAGTTCTGCCATTTCACACATCCACATTATAGAACCTATTCTTTCTGTATAGCACTAGTAATTCATAACTCTACGCGCATTAATTACTTGTGGCTTTGAAAAACCAGAAAATTATGCCACAGCGCCGCTGAATGCTCAATTGATCAAAAGATTAGAAGGTGTTGATTAATTTCCGATAAGAAAAAAACGCTTGGACAGTAAATCCAGCTCTAAGATAGATATCAGGGCACTCATTCTAATATGTTACGGTTTCTATAGTAACAACTACTATAGGACAGGTATATGACAGGTGTTGCAAAAAAAAAAAAAAAAAAAGTAATATTCATTACAATGAAATTTTCTGTGAAGAGGTATTTATTGTTTAATGGAAGAAGTCTCCGGTGTCTGGAGTGTCCAGTGCTTGGTAACAGTTTTTCTCTGCTTTTGTGCCTTATTAAAACCAACAGAATGAAAAAGAGAGGCTGGTAATGGAATGGCTGTTTATGGTTACTATAACAAGAATCAAAAGCAAACATTTCAGAGTTCCACTTTCTAACAGCATACACTGATTAGCCATAACATTAACACCATCTGACAGGATCTGTGGTTAGCCAGTCCCATACGCAGGAAGTTTAAATGTACTGTGTTCTGACGCCTTTCTATCATAGCCAGCATTAACAGTTTCAGCAGTTTGAGCTACACTAGGTCTTCTGTGGGATCAGACCAGACGTACAAGCCTTTGCTCCCCACATGCATCAGTGAGTCCTGGGCACCCATGACACTCTTTCCAGTTCAGTGATTACCCTTCCCTGGACCACGCTTTGGTAGGTATTTACCACTGCATACCAGGAACACCCCACAAAACCTTCTGTTTGGGAGATTAATCAACCCTGGTTTTTTGCTATCACAATGCCAACCCTGTCAAAGTCACCCAGATCCTTATTTTTGCTCATTGCATTAAGAACATTCACTTTCTGCCTAATACATCCCACTTCTTGGCACGTGCCACTGTAATGAGATTATCAATGTTATTTATTTCACCTGCCATAATGTTTTTAATGTTATAGCTGATTCATGTATATAAACAGATATACATTACATTATTCCTTCACATGAGTGGCAGGGTGGCATAGTGGTTAGCATATCCACCTCACAGCAAATAGGTCCTTGACTGAGTTCCAGGCTTAATGAGGGCGTTTCTGTATGGAGTTTGCATGATCTCCCCGTGCTTGCATGGGTTTCCTCCGGGAACCCCCGGTTTCCTCCCACAGTTCAAAGATCTGCACATTAGACAAACTGGCTGTTTCAATTTGCCCCAGGTGTCAGTGTGAATGGTTGTGTGTGTGTGTGATTGCCCTGCGATGGAATGGCAAGCTGTTACAAGTATACTCTGCCTTCGATGCAAGGTTCAGCGGCTGACATAAGCTCCGGTCTCCCTGTGACCCTAGTAGGATGAAGTGATTCAGCAAATGGCATTCATTTATGTTCTATCATCATTTCTTTCATTTTTCAGCCAACAGGGAATCCATTCAGGATTATTTGAACCTTTGGTGCCAGCCTGTGTTCCCACCAGTTTAGAGTGGAACCATTGTACTCAGTGGTGCATCATCAAGGGTGTGCTTTGCGTATTGCACAATGGAAGTTAACATTCATAGTAAGACCATGGAGCTCATTGATTATTTTTCTGATTTATAGGTTTCCAACAATTTCCACAATTGAATGGTGCAACCAATGATGCAAAGGCTTAATCTGGGCCTCCCGAGTGGCACATTTACAAGGTGCGTGACTATCAACCTATAGATTGCAAGTTCAAATCCGGGTTGATGTCGCAGACATCCGTGACCGGGAGTCCATGGGAGGGATGGAGGGATGGCATACGCTCACTTCCCTGTCACTCACAGTGATCACCAGCCAATCATGGGTGTCTGTGAGCTCATTCGTACGATGGGCCAGATAGTGCTTTCCCTCCGAGTGTGTTAGACCACACCCAGCAGTTCTGGCGGGCATTGCATGTCACAGACGGGGCATGTGCATGTTTACGCCCCTGGTGGTAGTCATGTGATAGGTAAGGCAATAATGGATGGGTGGGAATTGGATATGACTAAATTAGGGGTAATGGGAAATGGGGTAAAAAACAAAAAAAAAAAGCTTAATCCAGCTATAATTAATATCTGTTCAAGATATGAACCAATTAATTTCTGATAAAAATACACAAAACAATGAGAAATTTGGTGTGTGAACCAGAATGGTGCAATGTCATAAAAGTTGAGCTGTTAGGATTATGGGTCTTGCCCAAGGACTCAACAGGGGCAAATTGCTGGCACTTGGGCTCAGACCCCAGATCATCCAATCAGTAACCCAAAGTCTTAACCTTATCACTGCCCCATACTCTTTAGTACATATTATTCATTCAGATCAGTGCTCTGGCTGTTTTTTTGGGGGGAAAAGTCTGGGTGGTAATGGCTACAAGTTCCTCAATTGTTGGTTAACTTTTATACCCTTACAATATAAAAACAGTATAGCACTAAGATCACTACAGTTCAAGTACTAGTTCCCAGCTGGCAGAGTTACTACTATAATAATACTACAACATCCAGAAGAGTGACACAGCATTAGGACCAACTGACAGATTTGACTGTCATGTCATTTGACATGCGTTTCAATCAACAGACTAATGTGTATAATGTGACTCATAGACTGATAACTAGGGGGCATGATACATTTCTCAGTGTTTATAAAGCAGAAAGCTGACCTTTCTCAGAGTGCATTCTCTTGGCCTCATGGCCAATGTCGTGAGTGGCCAGGTCACCCTCCTTGGGGCCGGGCAGGATGCTGGGAGAAAGGCCCAACAGAGCCTGGTTCATGGCAAGCCCATTCTGATGAATAGCTTTACAGAGAAACACAAAAGTCATCTTACAGTCATGTTTTCTTAACCAATAAAAAAGACAATTAAAAAAACCCACAACTTATGAAGAAGAATGATTTGCACTTGTGGTTCTTTGTGCTGAAGGCGTTAAATATGTCCTTGGCTTTCATTTGTTTGATCTGAGGTAAACTTTGTCTCCAAATCAATGGGCCAGTCAATCAAACTCCTGTTTGTCAGTGCTCTGTTTAGTGTGTGGATCTGTCAGCACTGTTTTTAAATGCAGTGGTGATTGTTTTCTGAATGTGTGAAAATGAGGTGCTCTTAAAAAAGTAGGATGAATAATTTGGATTTGTATTGTTGAAAGACAAGATGACACTCAACACCGGAGATGGAGTGGGAGTTCTACCATAGATTGTGGGGAAGGGGGGGTAATAAATCTGATGCTTGTGTGACAACACATGCAAATGACTTCTCAGCTTGATCCAACTAAATAAAGTTTATTTAAATATGCACACTGTGTCCTAAAACTATCCTAATCTCATTTTATACTTGATGGGGATGTGATATTATGCTATTAATAGCATATTCTAATTAGGATATCATATATAGCTTCAGTATGAGTGTTAGGGAAACTATAAGGAATGGACAGAAGTGTTTCAGGGGATCTAAATTCCAGAAAGCATTTATTTCTGATTTAGCTTATATGAAAATTGAGAATTTCATAGTGGATT
Organism: Neosilurus mollespiculum; assembly: GCA_030014195.1. NCBI lineage: Eukaryota > Metazoa > Chordata > Actinopteri > Siluriformes > Plotosidae > Neosilurus > Neosilurus mollespiculum. Next base: position 42,304,198 of record JAQMYF010000012.1, on the reverse strand, counting down.
TATTTGCTAGTACTGTTCCACCATTATACTGATTATTGATGATGAGTAGAAACACATGGTTGAGCAGTACAGACATATGTACATGTCACAGGAGAACCAAAACCGTACAGATTTTCACAAGGAAGTATATGAGGACACAAGATGGAGAAAATATATAGGTCTCTGATTAGAAAACGAGACGAATGAGAAGGGACACACATATCTCTCATGACAATGGGCATTTTTAGCTCAAGTGCAGACTCTTAATATGTGGCTGTGTGCAGAGAAAAGAGTATAAGAGGACAGCAACGGAGAAGTGGGAGGGAGGAAGAGAGAGAGAGTGAGAGACGGAGCAGACGTACGCATTCTGTCGGAGGAGCTCTCGGTGTGTGCGGGTGAGCTGGAGACACTGCTGCTGCGCTGGGATGAGGGCCGGCTTCCCGGCCTCCTGCCATCTTCCAGAGAGGGAGCAGGGGAGGGACTGTCAGGCACCCGCTCCTGCCACACACACACACACACACAAATACACACACATCCACAGCTATTAAACTACACCCAGCCGGCAGCCGACAGCTCTGAAAACAGCTTCTGGTGCCGACACTTGCTGCTACAGCGACTGTCACGGCACTACTCTGACGGCACAGAGCACAGGTTTTTGAATCTGCGATCCTCCATTTTTCCTTCCCCCCCATCCTTCTGTCTGTCCCCTCCCTTCTGCTCTATCCGAGACTATTATGGGATCATGCGATCATGCAGCGGAGACCCATCCTCCCATACAACTGATGAGAAAATGTGCGCACGGCAAAAAGCCAGCGGCACCGTGTGTTACCTTAATCACTGATGTCATCATTCTGGAAGGGAGACTCTGTCCCTGTGCTGCGGCGGCCATACTGGCGATGGTGCTGAGGTGGTTCATCTGACTCATTGCCATGGTGACTGACGCAGGAGGCAGGCTGACAGGGATCAGGGGGTGGGGCATCATCATGAATGGCAGTTCCAAACCTGAGAGAGGGCAGAGACAGGGGCAATTAAACTCGCATTTAAAGGACTCATTATTTTGGCATTAAAGCTGAGTAAATAGTGGTTAAATGAAGAGAGAATGAGTGCTCAGCACAGAACAGCGTTATCGTCTTATTTGCCATCCTGCCATGTGGATGATGCTGACAAACCAAATGTTCACTGGAATAATGGAACCCCTCTGCAAAATTCAACACTGTAATCTTTCCCTGTAGTATGTTTTCAAGCCATTATCTTCATTAGCAATTGGCATAAATATTTTACAGTCAAGGTTAATAAAACATATGGTTACATTGATTGTACTGCAATAATAGTGATGGTAATGATAAAAGAGATGATAAAAGTCTTCAATGTATCACAATTAAGGTCTGCACAGAAATGATGTGGAATTATGGAAATGAATGTTGCACTATTAATAGTAAATGCATTTCAAGTGCTGCTGTTTTGTTGCAAAAGCAGGCAGACCTGAGAGTCATTATTGAAATAACTGGATGAAACAGTGGTAATTAAATATATATAAGAAGCCTGAGACCACACACACACACACACACACACACACACACACACGATTACTTGAAGCCTTGTATTAACTAAATGCTAGACAGTCCTTGATTTCCAGTAAAAAGACAGGATGACATTTTAAGTTGTGCTCAGTTCCATATAACTGTAACATTCATGTATGGGATTAAATAGGTGGAAGCAAAACTGTCCCCCCTGTTTCAAAGGATGCACACACAAATAAGGTCACAGCCTGGTGTGTGTCCCTGAACCGAGGACCTACTCACTGTCTCTCCTGTCTTTGAACTGGCAGATCAAAAGTAACGTGGAAATTTTTTGGTCTTCAGCATTCAAAGGCTCTCAAGTGCTTGAAAAGAAAACTTCATCGTCTCCTGTGGAATTGCCTGTGCTCTTGTGATTCTCTCTCTCTCTCTCTCTCTCTCTATCTCTCTCTTTCTCTCTCTCTCTCTCTCTCACACACACACACACACACAAACACACACACACCTCCCTCTGTTGCTTGGCTCAAGGTAAAAGGGACAAAACCACAAGGGGACAATACGGCAAACAAGTCTTCTTTGCTTTTGTACAAAATATCAGTGACCAAAGGGTGAGAGCGTGGATCTACATCAGGAAGCATTCAGCTGGAGAGACTGAGTAGGAATAACCAAAAAAAAGAAGAAGAAGAAGAAACACTCCTCTCATCTGTTTCATTGCTTTCTTTGGAAAAGCACCAGTGATTTCCATAAGAAAGCTGGTCAGTGGATTCACTAGCAAAACAAATTCCCTAACATTAGAAAGAAAAAGGGGATTAAAGACAGAGAAGCCAAGCAGGACCATGTAAAGGCGCCTCTCCTCGAGTGCTGAGTGTGAATCAATTACCATTCCCAAGACCGGACTCAATTAAAACTCGGGGCAGTGAGATCGCAGGATACTTACGCTGCTACATCCAAACAAACCAAGCGAGCTGTTCATGCAAATATCCACCTTTCAGTGCTCGCTGAGAGCCAGATGGAGCAGCGTGATTCTCAGAGGAAGAGGATCTGAATCTTAGCAAATCAACATATATAACATTGCATGTGTATGTGGGTGTAACTATGGCTTTGTTATTTAAATGGCCCTTCGTTTCCCTGCAATGAATAAAGTCCAAGGGACACTGAATATAGTCTTTGAGAGACTGTAGCTTGCTTATACAGTAGCAGAGCGCTCCTCGGTGCTTAATCTCTCTCCTTCTATCTCCTTTCATGTTCTTAAGTGATGTTTCAGCCATTATGTCCTATTCGAAGCGCAGGAAGGACTACTAACAAGCTAAGAAGAGGTTTATTAAGGCCTTCAAGCCAACAAGCAACAAAAATAATCACTTTTATACGTTTAGTGATGAGGTTATGTACATTGATGGATGCCAAATAATACTTTGCCTCTTTAGATATACATGGATTGTTGTTTTTTAAACAGTCTGAGAAGAGAAATGAAAGTTTACCTTTCAGTTAACGAAAGCTTTTGATGTTAAAAACTGAGTGAAGACAGAAATTATATTATCATTCATTCATTCATTTTCTGAACCGCTTAATCCTAATTAGGGTTGTGGGGAGACTGGCGCCCATCTATGGGCAAGGGCAGGGTACACCCTGGACACCTAATATTATTATTATTATTATTATTATTATTATTATTATTGTCATTATTATTACTATTAATCATTATTATTATGGGGCTGAGATCAACCCATAGACTTTGGGCTACCATGAGGGCGTGATGGGTCAACTTAATGGATATAACCCTCCTTAATATGTGAGCAGTGCTAAGGACAATCTTCTTACCGGTGATTTTGTTAATGTATTTTCCCATTCTTGACCAGAGTAAAGACACCTATTACTGCTGGGATGGTTGTGGCCTTCATATCCCACTTTCTCTTAATTTCTACTACTACTAATACTACTATTATTATTATTATTATTATTATTATTATTATCATCATCATCATAATCTCTGTTCCTCTCTTAAACCTCAATTTCCAGAATTCTCCACAAGCCCCCAAACAGCAGACAGTTGTGAATTATATATCCCAGAATTCTCAGTCAGCCCATGCACTGCATGCTAGAGGAAGGTCTATTTGCAGTTCTGCAGATGAAAGCACACACATATTTACAGTACACACCCATTTAAGTAGACAACACACCCCTTAAAAGAACATGCTAACATCTAAAAGTATGAAATCCAAACTGTAACAAGAAATCTAAAGCTGTCATACAGTTCAAGATGGCAGCTCAACAAAGTGGGTGTGTCATGGAGAAGGCATGCTGTGTAAGAACTGAACACACACCTGTCTCTAAATAACATGTTCGTAATAACCCATTGTACTCAAATGTGTTCAGATTAAGCTTCAAACTGAAGCATCCAGTGATTTTTACACTTAAATGACTAATATATTTATCAGAAATATTTTTTTGCACTAATATATGAGACATGCAATGTGTCACTTGGCATGCCTCTGACGTAAGTGTGTGTGT